>JAKSZU010000018.1:25376380-25606351 GCA_026018925.1 Tupaia tana | reverse complement strand
GAATGGCTCAACTCTCCTGCCTGGGAGAAAGGAGCAGAAGGGGCTTATTATCAAAACAAAAGATGGAGCTGAGAGCCAGAGAGAAATTCTACCTTTAAAAAAATCGTTAAAAAAGGAAAAATTACCAAAAAAAAATGAGGAGACAGGAGCAGAGAGAGACAGAGACCTCAGAGACACAGGGACAGGGATAGAAGGCCAGAGGGGCTCCCTACCACACTAGCTTTGCTTGCTGGAGGCTGAATTATGAGTAGAAAATCTTCATTTCTCCTGTGCCTGAAATATCTAGTTCCCAGTAGCCATGTGGATTCTTCTCAGAGAATGGCTCAACTCTCCTGCCTTGGAGAAAGGAGCAGAAGAGCTTATTAACAAAACAAAAGATGGAGCTGAGAGCCAGAGAGAAATTCTACCTTTAAAGAAATCGTAAAAGGAAAAATTACCAAAAAAAATGAGGAGACAGGAGCAGAGAGAGACAGAGACCTCAGAGACACAGGGACAGGGATAGAAGGCCAGAGGGGCTCCCTACCACACTAGCTTTGCTTGCTGGACGCTGAATTATGAGTAGAAAAATCTTCATTTCTCCTGTGCCTGAAATATCTAGTTCCCAGTATCCATGTGGATTCTTCTCAGAGAATGGCTCAACTCTCCTGCCTGGGAGAAAGGAGCAGAAGGGCTTATTAACAAAACAAAAGATGGAGCTGAGAGCCAGAGAGAAATTCTACCTTTAAAAAAATCGTAAAAAGGAAAAATTACCAAAAAAAAATGAGGAGACAGGAGCAGAGAGAGACAGAGACCTCAGAGACACAGGGACAGGGATAGAAGGCCAGAGGGGCTCCCTACCACACTAGCTTTTGCTTGCTGGAGGCTGAATTATGAGTAGAAAATCTTCATTTCTCCTGTGCCTGAAATATCTAGTTCCCAGTATCCATGTGGATTCTTCTCAGAGAATTGGCTCAACTCTCCTGCCTGGGAGAAAGGAGCAGAAGGGGCTTATTAACAAAACAAAAGATGGAGCTGAGAGCCAGAGAGAAATTCTACCTTTAAAGAAATCGTAAAAGGAAAAATTACCAAAAAAAATGAGGAGACAGGAGCAGAGAGAGACAGAGACCTCAGAGACACAGGGACAGGGATAGAAGGCCAGAGGGGCTCCCTAACCACACTAGCTTTGCTTGCTGGACGCTGAATTATGAGTAGAAAATCTTCATTTCTCCTGTGCCTGAAATATCTAGTTCCCAGTATCCATGTGGATTCTTCTCAGAGAATGGCTCAACTCTCCTGCCTGGGAGAAAGGAGCAGAAGGGCTTATTAACAAAACAAAAGATGGAGCTGAGAGCCAGAGAGAAATTCTACCTTTAAAAAAATCGTAAAAAGGAAAAATTACCAAAAAAAAATGAGGAGACAGGAGCAGAGAGAGACAGAGACCTCAGAGACACAGGGACAGGGATAGAAGGCCAGAGGGGCTCCCTACCACACTAGCTTTGCTTGCTGGAGGCTGAATTATGAGTAGAAAATCTTCATTTCTCCTGTGCCTGAAATATCTAGTTCCCAGTATCCATGTGGATTCTTCTCAGAGAATGGCTCAACTCTCCTGCCTGGGAGAAAGGAGCAGAAGGGCTTATTAACAAAACAAAAGATGGAGCTGAGAGCCAGGGAGAAATTCTACCTTTAAAAAAATCGTTAAAAAGGAAAAATTACCAAAAAAAAATGAGGAGACAGGAGCAGAGAGAGACAGAGACCTCAGAGACACAGGGACAGGGATAGAAGGCCAGAGGGGCTCCCTACCACACTAGCTTTCCTTGCTGGAGGCTGAATTATGAGTAGAAAATCTTCATTTCTCCTGTGCCTGAAATATCTAGTTCCCAGTATCCATGTGGATTCTTCTCAGAGAATGGCTCAACTCTCCTGCCTGGGAGAAAGGAGCAGAAGGGCTTATTAACAAAACAAAAGATGGAGCTGAGAGCCAGAGAGAAATTCTACCTTTAAAAAAATCGTAAAAAAGGAAAAAATTACCAAAAAAAAATGAGGAGACAGGAGCAGAGAGAGACAGAGACCTCAGAGACACAGGGACAGCGGTAGAACGCCAGAGGGGCTCCCTACCACACTAGCTTTGCTTGCTGGAGGCTGAAATTATGAGTAGAAAATATTCATTTCTCCTGTGCCTGAAATATCTAGTTCCCAGTGTCCATGTGGATCCTTCTCAGAGAATGGCTCAACTCTCCTGCCTGGGAGAAAGGAGCAGAAGGGCTTATTAACAAAACAAAAGATGGAGCTGAGAGCCAGAGAGAAATTCTACCTTTAAAAAAAATCGTAAAAGGAAAAATTACCAAAAAAAAATGAGGGAGACAGGAGCAGAGAGAGACAGAGACCTCAGAGACACAGGGACAGGGATAGAAGGCCAGAGGGGCTCCCTACCACACTAGCTTTGCTTGCTGGAGGCTGAATTATGAGTAGAAAATCTTCATTTCTCCTGTGCCTGAAATATCTAGTTCCCAGTATCCATGTGGATTCTTCTCAGAGAATGGCTCAACTCTCCTGCCTGGGAGAAAGGAGCAGAAGGGCTTATTAACAAAACAAAAGATGGAGCTGAGAGCCAGAGAGAAATTCTACCTTTAAAAAAATCGAAAAAAGGAAAAATTACCAAAAAAAATGAGGAGACAGGAGCAGAGAGAGACAGAGACCTGAGAGACACAGGGACAGGGATAGAAGGCCAGAGGGGCTCCCTACCACACTAGCTTTGCTTGCTGGAGGCTGAATTATGAGTAGAAAATCTTCATTTCTCCTGTGCCTGAAATATCTAGTTCCCAGTATCCATGTGGATTCTTCTCAGAGAATGGCTCAACTCTCCTGCCTGGGAGAAAGGAGCAGAAGGGCTTATTAACAAAACAAAGATGGAGCTGAGAGCCAGAGAGAAATTCTACCTTTAAAAAAATCGTAAAAAGGAAAAATTACCAAAAAAAAATGAGGAGACAGGAGCAGAGAGAGACAGAGACCTCAGAGACACAGGGAAAGGGATAGAAGGCCAGAGGGGCTCCCTACCACACTAGCTTTGCTTGCTGGAGGCTGAATTATGAGTAGAAAATCTTCATTTCTCCTGTGCCTGAAATATCTAGTTCCCAGTATCCATGTGGATTCTTCTCAGAGAATGGCTCAACTCTCCTGCCTGGGAGAAAGGAGCAGAAGGGCTTATTATCAAAACAAAAGATGGAGCTGAGAGCCAGAGAGAAATTCTACCTTTAAAAAAATCGTAAAAAGGAAAAATTACCAAAAAAAAATGAGGAGACAGGAGCAGAGAGAGACAGAGACCTCAGAGACACAGGGACAGGGATAGAAGGCCAGAGGGGCTCCCTACCACACTAGCTTTGCTTGCTGGAGGCTGAATTATGAGTAGAAAATCTTCATTTCTCCTGTGCCTGAAATATCTAGTTCCCAGTAGCCATGTGGATTCTTCTCAGAGAATGGCTCAACTCTCCTGCCTTGGAGAAAGGAGCAGAAGAGCTTATTAACAAAACAAAAGATGGAGCTGAGAGCCAGAGAGAAATTCTACCTTTAAAGAAATCGTAAAAGGAAAAATTACCAAAAAAAATGAGGAGACAGGAGCAGAGAGAGACAGAGACCTCAGAGACACAGGGACAGGGATAGAAGGCCAGAGGGGCTCCCTACCACACTAGCTTTGCTTGCTGGACGCTGAATTATGAGTAGAAAATCTTCATTTCTCCTGTGCCTGAAATATCTAGTTCCCAGTATCCATGTGGATTCTTCTCAGAGAATGGCTCAACTCTCCTGCCTGGGAGAAAGGAGCAGAAGGGCTTATTAACAAAACAAAAGATGGAGCTGAGAGCCAGAGAGAAATTCTACCTTTAAAAAAATCGTAAAAAGGAAAAATTACCAAAAAAAAATGAGGAGACAGGAGCAGAGAGAGACAGAGACCTCAGAGACACAGGGACAGGGATAGAAGGCCAGAGGGGCTCCCTACCACACTAGCTTTGCTTGCTGGAGGCTGAATTATGAGTAGAAAATCTTCATTTCTCCTGTGCCTGAAATATCTAGTTCCCAGTATCCATGTGGATTCTTCTCAGAGAATGGCTCAACTCTCCTGCCTGGGAGAAAGGAGCAGAAGGGCTTATTAACAAAACAAAAGATGGAGCTGAGAGCCAGGGAGAAATTCTACCTTTAAAAAAATCGTAAAAAGGAAAAATTACCAAAAAAAAATGAGGAGACAGGAGCAGAGAGAGACAGAGACCTCAGAGACACAGGGACAGGGATAGAAGGCCAGAGGGGCTCCCTACCACACTAGCTTTCCTTGCTGGAGGCTGAATTATGAGTAGAAAATCTTCATTTCTCCTGTGCCTGAAATATCTAGTTCCCAGTATCCATGTGGATTCTTCTCAGAGAATGGCTCAACTCTCCTGCCTGGGAGAAAGGAGCAGAAGGGCTTATTAACAAAACAAAAGATGGAGCTGAGAGCCAGAGAGAAATTCTACCTTTAAAAAAATCGTAAAAAGGAAAAATTACCAAAAAAAAATGAGGAGACAGGAGCAGAGAGAGACAGAGACCTCAGAGACACAGGGACAGCGGTAGAACGCCAGAGGGGCTCCCTACCACACTAGCTTTGCTTGCTGGAGGCTGAATTATGAGTAGAAAATATTCATTTCTCCTGTGCCTGAAATATCTAGTTCCCAGTGTCCATGTGGATCCTTATCAGAGAATGGCTCAACTCTCCTGCCTGGGAGAAAGGAGCAGAAGGGCTTATTAACAAAACAAAAGATGGAGCTGAGAGCCAGAGAGAAATTCTACCTTTAAAAAAAATGATAAAAAGGAAAGATTACCAAAAAAAATGAGGAGACAGGAGCAGAGAGAGACAGAGACCTCAGAGACACAGGGACAGGGATAGAAGGCCAGAGGGGCTCCCTACCACACTAGCTTTGCTTGCTGGAGGCTGAATTATGAGTAGAAAATCTTCATTTCTCCTGTGCCTGAAATATCTAGTTCCCAGTATCCATGTGGATTCTTCTCAGAGAATGGCTCAACTCTCCTGCCTGGGAGAAAGGAGCAGAAGGGCTTATTAACAAAACAAAAGATGGAGCTGAGAGCCAGAGAGAAATTCTACCTTTAAAAAAATCGTAAAAAGGAAAAATTACCAAAAAAAAATGAGGAGACAGGAGCAGAGAGAGACAGAGACCTCAGAGACACAGGGACAGGGATAGAAGGCCAGAGGGGCTCCCTACCACACTAGCTTTGCTTGCTGGAGGCTGAATTATGAGTAGAAAATCTTCATTTCTCCTGTACCTGAAATATCTAGTTCCCAGGATCCATGTGGATTCTTCTCAGAGAATGGCTCAACTCTCCTGCCTGGGAGAAAGGAGCAGAAGGGCTTATTAACAAAACAAAAGATGGAGCTGAGAGCCAGAGAGAAATTCTACCTTTAAAAAAATCATAAAAAGGAAAAATTACCAAAAAAAATGAGGAGACAGGAGCAGAGAGAGACGGAGACCTCAGAGACACAGGGACAGGGATAGAAGGCCAGAGGGGCTCCCTACCACACTAGCTTTGCTTGCTGGAGGCTGAATTATGAGTAGAAAATCTTCATTTCTCCTGTGCCTGAAATATCTAGTTCCCAGTATCCATGTGGATTCTTCTCAGGGAATGGCGCAACTCTCCTGCCTGGGAGAAAGGAGCAGAAGGGCTTATTAACAAAACAAAAGATGGAGCTGAGAGCCAGAGAGAAATTCTACCTTTAAAAAAATCGTAAAAAGGAAAAATTACCAAAAAAATTGAGGAGACAAGAGCAGAGAGAGACAGAGACCTCAGAGACACAGGGACAGCGATAGAAGGCCAGAGGGGCTCCCTACCACACTAGCTTTGCTTGCTGGAGGCTGAATTATGAGTAGAAAATCTTCATTTCTCCTGTGCCTGAAATATCTAGTTCCCAGTATCCATGTGGATTCTTCTCAGAGAATGGCTCAACTCTCCTGCCTGGGAGAAAGGAGCAGAAGGGCTTATTAACAAAACAAAAGATGGAGCTGAGAGCCAGAGAGAAATTCTACCTTTATAAAAATCGTAAAAAAGGAAAAATTACCAAAAAAAATATGAGGAGACAGGAGCAGAGAGAGACAGGGACCTCAGAGACACAGGGAAAGGGATAGAAGGCCAGAGGGGCTCCCTACCACACTAGCTTTGCTTGCTGGAGGGTGAATTATGAGTAGAAAATCTTCATTTCTCCTGTGCCTGAAATATCTAGTTCCCAGTATCCATGTGGATCCTTCTCAGAGAATGGCTCAACTCTCCTGCCTGGGAGAAAGGAGTAGAAGGGCTTATTAACAAAACAAAAGATGGAGCTGAGAGCCAGAGAGAAATTCTACCTTTAAAAAAATCGTAAAAAGGAAAAATTACCAAAAAAAAATGAGGAGACAGGAGAAGAGAGAGACAGAGACCTCAGAGACACAGGGACAGGGATAGAAGGCCATAGGGGCTCCCTACCACACTAGCTTTGCTTGCTGGAGGCTGAATTATGAGTAGAAAATCTTCATTTCTCCTGTGCCTGAAATATCTAGTTCCCAGTATCCATGTGGATTCTTCTCAGAGAATGGCTCAACTCTCCTGCCTGGGAGAAAGGAGCAGAAGGGCTTATTAACAAAACAAAAGATGGAGCTGAGAGCCAGAGAGAAATTCTACCTTTAAAAAAATGATAAAAAGGAAAGATTACCAAAAAAAATGAGGAGACAGGAGCAGAGAGAGACAGAGACCTCAGAGACACAGGGACAGGGATAGAAGGCCAGAGGGGCTCCCCTACCACACTAGCTTTGCTTGCTGGAGGCTGAATTATGAGTAGAAAATCTTCATTTCTCCTGTGCCTGAAATATCTAGTTCCCAGTATCCATGTGGATTCTTCTCAGAGAATGGCTCAACTCTCCTGCCTGGGAGAAAGGAGCAGAAGGGCTTATTAACAAAACAAAAGATGGAGCTGAGAGCCAGAGAGAAATTCTACCTTTAAAAAAATCGTAAAAAGGAAAAATTACCAAAAAAAATGAGGAGACAGGAGCAGAGAGAGACAGAGACCTCAGAGACACAGGGACAGGGATAGAAGGCCAGAGGGGCTCCCTACCACACTAGCTTTGCTTGCTGGAGGCTGAATTATGAGTAGAAAATCTTCATTTCTCCTGTACCTGAAATATCTAGTTCCCAGGATCCATGTGGATTCTTCTCAGAGAATGGCTGAACTCTCCTGCCTGGGAGAAAGGAGCAGAAGGGCTTATTAACAAAACAAAAGATGGAGCTGAGAGCCAGAGAGAAATTCTACCTTTAAAAAAATCATAAAAAGGAAAAATTACCAAAAAAAATGAGGAGACAGGAGCAGAGAGAGACGGAGACCTCAGAGACACAGGGACAGGGATAGAAGGCCAGAGGGGCTCCCTACCACACTAGCTTTGCTTGCTGGAGGCTGAATTATGAGTAGAAAATCTTCATTTCTCCTGTGCCTGAAATATCTAGTTCCCAGTATCCATGTGGATTCTTCTCAGGGAATGGCGCAACTCTCCTGCCTGGGAGAAAGGAGCCGAAGGGCTTATTAACAAAACAAAAGATGGAGCTGAGAGCCAGAGAGAAATTCTACCTTTAAAAAAATCGTAAAAAGGAAAAATTACGAAAAAAATTGAGGAGACAAGAGCAGAGAGAGACAGAGACCTCAGAGACACAGGGACAGCGATAGAAGGCCAGAGGGGCTCCCTACCACACTAGCTTTGCTTGCTGGAGGCTGAATTATGAGTAGAAAATCTTCATTTCTCCTGTGCCTGAAATATCTAGTTCCCAGTATCCATGTGGATTCTTCTCAGAGAATGGCTCAACTCTCCTGCCTGGGAGAAAGGAGCAGAAGGGCTTATTAACAAAACAAAAGATGGAGCTGAGAGCCAGAGAGAAATTCTACCTTTAAAAAAATCGTAAAAAAGGAAAAATTACCAAAAAAATATGAGGAGACAGGAGCAGAGAGAGACAGAGACCTCAGAGACACAGGGAAAGGGATAGAAGGCCAGAGGGGCTCCCTACCACACTAGCTTTGCTTGCTGGAGGGTGAATTATGAGTAGAAAATCTTCATTTCTCCTGTGCCTGAAATATCTAGTTCCCAGTATCCATGTGGATCCTTCTCAGAGAATGGCTCAACTCTCCTGCCTGGGAGAAAGGAGTAGAAGGGCTTATTAACAAAACAAAGATGGAGCTGAGAGCCAGAGAGAAATTCTACCTTTAAAAAAATCGTAAAAAGGAAAAATTACCAAAAAAAAAATGAGGAGACAGGAGCAGAGAGAGACAGAGACCTCAGAGACACAGGGACAGGGATAGAAGGCCAGAGGGGCTCCCTACCACACTAGCTTTGCTTGCTGGAGGCTGAATTATGAGTAGAAAATCTTCATTTCTCCTGTGCCTGAAATATCTAGTTCCCAGTATCCATGTGGATTCTTCTCAGAGAATGGCTCAACTCTCCTGCCTGGGAGAAAGGAGCAGAAGGGCTTATTAACAAAACAAAAGATGGAGCTGAGAGCCAGAGAGAAATTCTACCATTAAAAAAATCGTAAAAAGCAAAAATTACCAAAAAAAAATGAGGAGACAGGAGCAGAGAGAGACAGAGACCTCAGAGACACAGGACAGGGATAGAAGGCCAGAGGGGCTCCCTACCACACTAGCTTTGCTTTCTGGAGGCTGAATTATGAGTAGAAAAACTTCATTTCTCCTGTGCCTGAAATATCTAGTTCCCAGTATCCATGTGGATTCTTCTCAGAGAATGGCTCAACTCTCCTGCCTGAGAGAAAGGAGCAGAAGGGCTTATTAACAAAACAAAAGATGGAGCTGAGAGCCAGAGAGAAATTCTACCTTTAAAAAAATCGTAAAAAGGAAAAATTACCAAAAAAAAATGAGGAGACAGGAGCAGAGAGAGACAGAGACCTCAGAGACACAGGGACAGGGATAGAAGGCCAGAGGGGCTCCCTACCACACTAGCTTTGCTTGCTGGAGGCTGAATTATGAGTAGAAAATCTTCATTTCTCCTGTGCCTGAAATATCTAGTTCCCAGGATCCCTGTGGATTCTTCTCAGAGAATGGCTCAACTCTCCTGCCTGGGAGAAAGGAGCAGAAGGGCTTATTAACAAAACAAAAGATGGAGCTGAGAGCCAGAGAGAAATTCTACCTTTAAAAAAATCATAAAAAGGAAAAATTACCAAAAAAAATGAGGAGACAGGAGCAGAGAGAGACAGAGACCTCAGAGACACAGGACAGGGGATAGAAGGCCAGAGGGGCTCCCTACCACATTAGCTTTGCTTTCTGGAGGCTGAATTATGAGAAGAAAAACTTCATTTCTCCTGTGCCTGAAATATCTAGTTCCCAGTATCCATGTGGATTCTTCTCAGAGAATGGCTCAACTCTCCTGCCTGGGAGAAAGGAGCAGAAGGGCTTATTAACAAAACAAAAGATGGAGCTGAGAGCCAGAGAGAAATTCTACCTTTAAAAAAATCGTAAAAAGGAAAAATTACCAAAAAAAAATGAGGAGACAGGAGCAGAGAGAGACAGAGACCTCAGAGACACAGGGACAGGGATAGAAGGCCAGAGGGGCTCCCTACCACACTAGCTTTGCTTGCTGGAGGCTGAATTATGAGTAGAAAATCTTCATTTCTCCTGTGCCTGAAATATCTAGTTCCCAGTATCCATGTGGATTCTTCTCAGAGAATGGCTCAACTCTCCTGCCTGGGAGAAAGGAGCAGAATGGCTTATTAACAAAACAAAAGATGGAGCTGAGAGCCAGAGAGAAATTCTACCTTTAAAAAAATCGTAAAAAGGAAAAATTACCAAAAAAATGAGGAGACAGGAGCAGAGAGAGACAGAGACCTCAGAGACACAGGGACAGGGATAGAAGGCGAGAGGGGCTCCCTACCACACTAGCTTTGCTTGCTGGAGGCTTAATTATGAGTAGAAAATCTTCATTTCTCCTGTGCCTGAAATATCTAGTTCCCAGTATCCATGTGGATACTTCTCAGAGAATGGCTCAACTCTCCTGCCTGGGAGAAAGGCGCAGAAGGGCTTATTAACAAAACAAAAGATTGAGCTGAGAGCCAGAGAGAAATTCTACCTTTAAAAAAATCGTAAAAAGGAAAAATTACCAAAAAAAAATGAGGAGACAGGAGCAGAGAGATACAGAGACCTCAGAGACACAGGGACAGGGATAGAAGGCCAGAGGGGCTCCCTACAACACTAGCTTTGCTTGCTGGAGGCTGAATTATGAGTAGAAAATCTTCATTTCTCCTGTGCCTGAAATATCTAGTTCCCAGTATCCATGTGGATACTTCTCAGAGAATGGCTCAACTCTCCTGCCTGGGAGAAAGGAGCAGAAGGGCTTATTAACAAAACAAAAGATGGAGCTGAGAGCCAGAGAGAAATTCTACCTTTAAAAAAATCGTAAAAAGGAAAAATTACCAAAAAAAAAATGAGGAGACAGGAGCAGAGAGAGACAGAGACCTCAGAGACACAGGGACAGGGATAGAAGGCCAGAGGGGCTCCCTACCACACTAGCTTTGCTTGCTGGAGGCTGAATTATGAGTAGAAAATCTTCATTTCTCCTGTGCCTGAAATATCTAGTTCCCAGTATCCATGTGGATTCTTCTCAGAGAATGGCTCAACTCTCCTGCCTGGGAGAAAGGAGCAGAAGGGCTTATTGACAAAACAAAGATGGAGCTGAGAGCCAGAGAGAAATTCTACCTTTAAAAAAATCGTAAAAAGGAAAAATTACAAAAAAAAAATGAGGAGACTGGAGCAGAGAGAGACAGAGACCTCAGAGACACAGGGACGGGGATAGAAGGCCAGAGGGGCTCCCTACCACACTAGCTTTGCTTGCTGGAGGCTGAATTATGAGTAGAAAATCTTCATTTCTCCTGTGCCTGAAATATCTAGTTCCCAGTATCCATGTGGATTCTTCTCAGAGAATGGCTCAACTCTCCTGCCTGGGAGAAAGGAGCAGAAGGGCTTATTAACAAAACAAAAGATGGAGCTGAGAGCCAGAGAGAAATTCTACCTTTAAAAAAATCATAAAAAGGAAAAATTACCAAAAAAAATGAGGAGACAGGAGCAGAGAGAGACGGAGACCTCAGAGACACAGGGACAGGGACAGAAGGCCAGAGGGGCTCCCTACCACACTAGCTTTGCTTACTGGAGGCTGAATTATGAGTAGAAAATCTTCATTTCTCCTGTGCCTGAAATATCTAGTTCCCAGTATCCATGTGGATTCTTCTCAGGGAATGGCGCAACTCTCCTGCCTGGGAGAAAGGAGCAGAAGGGCTTATTAACAAAACAAAAGATGGAGCTGAGAGCCAGAGAGAAATTCTACCTTTAAAAAAATCGTAAAAAGGAAAAATTACCAAAAAAATTGAGGAGACAGGAGCAGAGAGAGACAGAGACCTCAGAGACACAGGGACAGCGATAGAAGGCCAGAGGGGCTCCCTACCACACTAGCTTTGCTTGCTGGAGGCTGAATTATGAGTAGAAAATCTTCATTTCTCCTGTGCCTGAAATATCTAGTTCCCAGTATCCATGTGGATTCTTCTCAGAGAATGGCTCAACTATCCTGCCTGGGAGAAATGAGCAGAAGGGCTTATTAACAAAACAAAAGATGGAGCTGAGAGCCAGAGAGAAATTCTACCTTTAAAAAAATCGTAAAAAGGAAAAATTACCAAAAAAATATGAGGAGACAGGAGCAGAGAGAGACAGAGACCTCAGAGACACAGGGAAAGGGATAGAAGGCCAGAGGGGCTCCCTACCACACTAGCTTTGCTTGCTGGAGGGTGAATTATGAGTAGAAAATCTTCATTTCTCCTGTGCCTGAAATATCTAGTTCCCAGTATCCATGTGGATCCTTCTCAGAGAATGGCTCAACTCTCCTGCCTGGGAGAAAGGAGTAGAAGGGCTTATTAACAAAACAAAGATGGAGCTGAGAGCCAGAGAGAAATTCTACCTTTAAAAAAATCGTAAAAAGCAAAAATTACCAAAAAAAAATGAGGAGACAGGAGCAGAGAGAGACAGAGACCTCAGAGACACAGAACAGGGATAGAAGGCCAGAGGGGCTCCCTACCACACTAGCTTTGCTTTCTGGAGGCTGAATTATGAGTAGAAAAACTTCATTTCTCCTGTGCCTGAAATATCTAGTTCCCAGTATCCATGTGGATTCTTCTCAGAGAATGGCTCAACTCTCCTGCCTGGGAGAAAGGAGCAGAAGGGCTTATTAACAAAACAAAAGATGGAGCTGAGAGCCAGAGAGAAATTCTACCTTTAAAAAAATTGTAAAAAGTAAAAATTACCAAAAAAATATGAGGAGACAGGAGCAGAGAGAGACAGAGACCTCAGAGACACAGGGACAGGGATAGAAGGCCAGAGGGGCTCCCTACCACACTAGCTTTGCTTGCTGGAGGCTGAATTATGAGTAGAAAATCTTCATTTCTCCTGTACCTGAAATATCTAGTTCCCAGGATCCCTGTGGATTCTTCTCAGAGAATGGCTCAACTCTCCTGCCTGGGAGAAAGGAGCAGAAGGGCTTATTAACAAAACAAAAGATGGAGCTGAGAGCCAGAGAGAAATTCTACCTTTAAAAAAATCATAAAAAGGAAAAATAACCAAAAAAAATGAGGAGACAGGAGCAGAGAGAGACGGAGACCTCAGAGACACAGGGACAAGGATAGAAGGCCAGAGGGGTTCCCTACCACACTAGCTTTGCTTGCTGGAGGCTGAATTATGAGTAGAAAATCTTCATTTCTCCTGTGCCTGAAATATCTAGTTCCCAGTATCCATGTGGATTCTTCTCAGGGAATGGCGCAACTCTCCTGCCTGGGAGAAAGGAGCAGAAGGGCTTATTAACAAAACAAAAGATGGAGCTGAGAGCCAGAGAGAAATTCTACCTTTAAAAAAATCGTAAAAAGGAAAAATTACCAAAAAAATTGAGGAGACAGGAGCAAAGAGAGACAGAGACCTCAGAGACACAGGGACAGCGATAGAAGGCCAGAGGGGCTCCCTACCACACTAGCTTTGCTTGCTGGAGGCTGAATTATGAGTAGAAAATCTTCATTTCTCCTCTGCCTGAAATATCTAGTTCCCAGTATCCATGTGGATTCTTCTCAGAGAATGGCTCAACTCTCCTGCCTGGGAGAAAGGAGCAGAAGGGCTTATTAACAAAACAAAAGATGGAGCTGAGAGCCAGAGAGAAATTCTACCTTTAAAAAAAATCATAAAAAGGAAAGATTACCAAAAAAAAATGAGGAGACAGGAGCAGAGAGAGACAGAGACCTCAGAGACACAGGGACAGGGATAGAAGGCCAGAGGGGCTCCCTACCACACTAGCTTTGCTTGCTGGAGGCTGAATTATGAGTAGAAAATCTTCATTTCTCCTGTGCCTGAAATATCTAGTTCCCAGTATCCATGTGGATTCTTTTCAGAGAATGGCTCAACTCTCCTGCCTGGGAGAAAGGAGCAGAAGGGCTTATTAACAAAACAAAAGATGGAGCTGAGAGCCAGAGAGAAATTCTACCTTTAAAAAAATCGTAAAAAGGAAAAATTACCAAAAAAAAATGAGGAGACAGGAGCAGAGAGAGACAGAGACCTCAGAGACACAGGGGACAAGGATAGAAGGCCAGAGGGGCTCCCTACCACACTAGCTTTGCTTGCTGGAGGCTGAATTATGAGTAGAAAATCTTCATTTCTCCTGTGCCTGAAATATCTAGTTCCCAGTATCCATGTGGATCCTTCTCAGAGAATGGCTCAACTCTCCTGCCTGGGAGAAAGGAGCAGAAGGGCTTATTGACAAAACAAAGATGGAGCTGAGAGCCAGAGAGAAATTCTACCTTTAAAAAAATCGTAAAAAGGAAAAATTACAAAAAAAAAAATGAGGAGACTGGAGCAGAGAGAGACAGAGACCTCAGAGACACAGGGACAGGGATAGAAGGCCAGAGGGGCTCCCTACCACACTAGCTTTGCTTGCTGGAGGCTGAATTATGAGTAGAAAATCTTCATTTCTCCTGTGCCTGAAATATCTAGTTCCCAGTATCCATGTGGATTCTTCTCAGAGAATGGCTCAACTCTCCTGCCTGGGAGAAAGGAGCAGAAGGGCTTATGAACAAAACAAAAGATGGAGCTGAGAGCCAGAGAGAAATTCTACCTTTAAAAAAATTGTAAAAAGGAAAAATTACCAAAAAAATATGAGGAGACTGGAGCAGAGAGAGACAGAGACCTCAGAGACACAGGGACAGGGATAGAAGGCCAGAGGGGCTCCCTACCACACTAGCTTTGCTTGCTGGAGGCTGAATTATGAGTAGAAAATCTTCATTTCTCCTGTGCCTGAAATATCTAGTTCCCAGTATCCATGTGGATTCTTCTCAGAGAATGGCTCAACTCTCCTGCCTGGGAGAAAGGAGCAGAAGGGCTTATTAACAAAACAAAGATGGAGCTGAGAGCCAGAGAGAAATTCTACCTTTAAAAAAATCGTAAAAAGGAAAAATTACCAAAAAAAAATGAGGAGACAGGAGCAGAGAGAGACAGAGACCTCAGAGACACAGGGACAGGGATAGAAGGCCAGAGGGGCTCCCTACCACACTAGCTTTGCTTGCTGGAGGCTGAATTATGAGTAGAAAATCTTCATTTCTCCTGTGCCTGAAATATCTAGTTCCCAGTATCCATGTGGATTCTTCTCAGAGAATGGCTCAACTCTCCTGCCTGGGAGAAAGGAGCAGAAGGGCTTATTAACAAAAGAAAAGATGGAGCTGAGAGCCAGAGAGAAATTCTACCATTAAAAAAATCGTAAAAAGCAAAAATTACCAAAAAAAATTGAGGAGACAGGAGCGGAGAGAGACAGAGACCTCAGAGACACAGGGACAGGGATAGAAGGCCAGAGGGGCTCCCTACCACACTAGCTTTGCTTTCTGGAGGCTGAATTATGAGTAGAAAAACTTCATTTCTCCTGTGCCTGAAATATCTAGTTCCCAGTATCCATGTGGATTCTTCTCAGAGAATGGCTCAACTCTCCTGCCTGGGAGAAAGGAGCAGAAGGGCTTATTAACAAAACAAAGATGGAGCTGAGAGCCAGAGAGAAATTCTACCTTTAAAAAAATCGTAAAAAGGAAAAATTACCAAAAAAAAATGAGGAGGACAGGAGCAGAGAGAGACAGAGACCTCAGAGACACAGGGACAGGGATAGAAGGCCAGAGGGGCTCCCTACCACACTAGCTTTGCTTGCTGGAGGCTGAATTATGAGTAGAAAATCTTCATTTCTCCTGTGCCTGAAATATCTAGTTCCCAGTATCCATGTGGATTCTTCTCAGAGAATGGCTCAACTCTCCTGCCTGGGAGAAAGGAGCAGAAGGGCTTATTAACAAAACAAAAGATGGAGCTGAGAGCCAGAGAGAAATTCTACCTTTAAAAAAAAATCATAAAAAGGAAAGATTACCAAAAAAAAAATGAAGGGGACAGGAGCAGAGAGAGACAGAGACCTCAGAGACACAGGGACAGGGATAGAAGGCCAGAGGGGCTCCCTACCACACTAGCTTTGCTTGCTGGAGGCTGAATTATGAGTAGAAAATCTTCATTTCTCCTGTGCCTGAAATATCTAGTTCCCAGTATCCATGTGGATTCTTTTCAGAGAATGGCTCAACTCTCCTGCCTGGGAGAAAGGAGCAGAAGGGCTTATTAACAAAACAAAAGATGGAGCTGAGAGCCAGAGAGAAATTCTACCTTTAAAAAAATCGTAAAAAAGGAAAAATTACCAAAAAAAAATGAGGAGACAGGAGCAGAGAGAGACAGAGACCTCAGAGACACAGGGACAAGGATAGAAGGCCAGAGGGGCTCCCTACCACACTAGCTTTGCTTGCTGGAGGCTGAATTATGAGTAGAAAATCTTCATTTCTCCTGTGCCTGAAATATCTAGTTCCCAGTATCCATGTGGATCCTTCTCAGAGAATGGCTCAACTCTCCTGCCTGGGAGAAAGGAGCAGAAGGGCTTATTGACAAAACAAAGATGGAGCTGAGAGCCAGAGAGAAATTCTACCTTTAAAAAAATCGTAAAAAGGAAAAATTACAAAAAAAAAAATGAGGAGACTGGAGCAGAGAGAGACAGAGACCTCAGAGACACAGGGACAGGGATAGAAGGCCAGAGGGGCTCCCTACCACACTAGCTTTGCTTGCTGGAGGCTGAATTATGAGTAGAAAATCTTCATTTCTCCTGTGCCTGAAATATCTAGTTCCCAGTATCCATGTGGATTCTAATCAGAGAATGGCTCAACTCTCCTGCCTGGGAGAAAGGAGCAGAAGGGCTTATGAACAAAACAAAAGATGGAGCTGAGAGCCAGAGAGAAATTCTACCTTTAAAAAAATTGTAAAAAGGAAAAATTACCAAAAAAATATGAGGAGACTGGAGCAGAGAGAGACAGAGACCTCAGAGACACAGGGACAGGGATAGAAGGCCAGAGGGGCTCCCTACCACACTAGCTTTGCTTGCTGGAGGCTGAATTATGAGTAGAAAATCTTCATTTCTCCTGTGCCTGAAATATCTAGTTCCCAGTATCCATGTGGATTCTTCTCAGAGAATGGCTCAACTCTCCTGCCTGGGAGAAAGGAGCAGAAGGGCTTATTAACAAAACAAAGATGGAGCTGAGAGCCAGAGAGAAATTCTACCTTTAAAAAAATCGTAAAAAGGAAAAATTACCAAAAAAAAATGAGGAGACAGGAGCAGAGAGAGACAGAGACCTCAGAGACACAGGGACAGGGATAGAAGGCCAGAGGGGCTCCCTACCACACTAGCTTTGCTTGCTGGAGGCTGAATTATGAGTAGAAAAATCTTCATTTCTCCTGTGCCTGAAATATCTAGTTCCCAGTATCCATGTGGATACCTCTCAGAGAATGGCTCAACTCTCCTGCCTGGGAGAAAGGAGCAGAAGGGCTTATTAACAAAACAAAAGATGGAGCTGAGAGCCAGAGAGATATTCTACCTTTAAAAAAATCGTAAAAAGGAAAAATTACCAAAAAAAAATGAGGAGACAGGAGCAGAGAGAGACAGAGACCTCAGAGACACAGGGACAGGGATAGAAGGCCAGAGGGGCTCCCTACCACACTAGCTTTGCTTGCTGGAGGCTGAATTATGAGTAGAAAATCTTCATTTCTCCTGTGCCTGAAATATCTACTTCCCAGTATCCATGTGGATTCTTCTCAGAGAATGGCTCAACTCTCCTGCCTGGGAGAAAGGAGCAGAAGGGCTTATTAACAAAACAAAAGATGGAGCTGAGAGCCAGAGAGAAATTCTACCTTTAAAAAATCGTAAAAAGGAAAAATTACCAAAAAAAAATGAGGAGACAGGAGCAGAGAGAGACAGAGACCTCAGAGACACAGGGACAGGGATAGAAGGCCAGAGGGGCTCCCTACCACACTAGCTTTGCTTGCTGGAGGCTGAATTATGAGTAGAAAATCTTCATTTCTCCTGTGCCTGAAATATCTAGTTCCCAGTATCCATGTGGATTCTTCTCAGAGAATGGCTCAACTCTCCTGCCTGGGAGAAAGGAGCAGAAGGGCTTATTAACAAAACAAAGGATGGAGCTGAGAGCCAGAGAGAAATTCTACCTTTAAAAAAATCATAAAAAGGAAAAATTACCAAAAAAAATGAGGAGACAGTAGCAGAGAGAGACAGAGACCTCAGAGACACAGGTACAGGGATAGAAGGCCAGAGGGGCTCCCTACCACACTAGCTTTGCTTGCTGGAGGCTGAATTATGAGTAGAAAATCTTCATTTCTCCTGTGCCTGAAATATCTAGTTCCCAGTATCCATGTGGATTCTTCTCAGAGAATGGCTCAACTCTCCTGCCTGGGAGAAAGGAGCAGAAGGGCTTATTAACAAAACAAAAGATGGAGCTGAGAGCCAGAGAGAAATTCTACCTTTAAAAAAATCGTAAAAAGGAAAAAATACCAAAAAAAAAATGAGGAGACAGGAGCAGAGAGAGACAGAGACCTCAGAGACACAGGGACAAGGATAGAAGGCCAGAGGGGCTCCCTACCACACTAGCTTTGCTTGCTGGAGGCTGAATTATGAGTAGAAAATCTTCATTTCTCCTGTGCCTGAAATATCTAGTTCCCAGTATCCATGTGGATCCTTCTCAGAGAATGGCTCAACTCTCCTGCCTGGGAGAAAGGAGCAGAAGGGCTTATTGACAAAACAAAGATGGAGCTGAGAGCCAGAGAGAAATTCTACCTTTAAAAAAATCGAAAAAAGGAAAAATTACAAAAAAAAAAATGAGGAGACTGGAGCAGAGAGAGACAGAGACCTCAGAGACACAGGGACAGGGATAGAAGGCCAGAGGGGCTCCCTACCACACTAGCTTTGCTTGCTGGAGGCTGAATTATGAGTAGAAAATCTTCATTTCTCCTGTGCCTGAAATATCTAGTTCCCAGTATCCATGTGGATTCTTCTCAGAGAATGGCTCAACTCTCCTGCTTGGGAGAAAGGAGCAGAAGGGCTTATGAACAAAACAAAAGATGGAGCTGAGAGCCAGAGAGAAATTCTACCTTTAAAAAAATTGTAAAATGGAAAAATTACCATAAAAATATGAGGAGACTGGAGCAGAGAGAGACAGAGACCTCAGAGACACAGGGACAGGGATAGAAGGCCAGAGGGGCTCCCTACCACACTAGCTTTGCTTGCTGGAGGCTGAATTATGAGTAGAAAATCTTCATTTCTCCTGTGCCTGAAATATCTAGTTCCCAGTATCCATGTGGATTCTTCTCAGAGAATGGCTCAACTCTCCTGCCTGGGAGAAAGGAGCAGAAGGGCTTATTAACAAAACAAAGATGGAGCTGAGAGCCAGAGAGAAATTCTACCTTTAAAAAAATCGTAAAAAGGAAAAATTACCAAAAAAAAATGAGGAGACAGGAGCAGAGAGAGACAGAGACCTCAGAGACACAGGGACAGGGATAGAAGGCCAGAGGGGCTCCCTACCACACTAGCTTTGCTTGCTGGAGGCTGAATTATGAGTAGAAAATCTTCATTTCTCCTGTGCCTGAAATATCTAGTTCCCAGTATCCATGTGGATTCTTCTCAGAGAATGGCTCAACTCTCCTGCCTGGGAGAAAGGAGCAGAAGGGCTTATTAACAAAAGAAAAGATGGAGCTGAGAGCCAGAGAGAAATTCTACCATTAAAAAAATCGTAAAAAGCAAAAATTACCAAAAAAAATTGAGGAGACAGGAGCGGAGAGAGACAGAGACCTCAGAGACACAGGGACAGGGATAGAAGGCCAGAGGGGCTCCCTACCACACTAGCTTTGCTTTCTGGAGGCTGAATTATGAGTAGAAAAACTTCATTTCTCCTGTGCCTGAAATATCTAGTTCCCAGTATCCATGTGGATTCTTCTCAGAGAATGGCTCAACTCTCCTGCCTGGGAGAAAGGAGCAGAAGGGCTTATTAACAAAACAAAGATGGAGCTGAGAGCCAGAGAGAAATTCTACCTTTAAAAAAATCGTAAAAAAGGAAAAATTACCAAAAAAAAATGAGGAGACAGGAGCAGAGAGAGACAGAGACCTCAGAGACACAGGGACAGGGATAGAAGGCCAGAGGGGCTCCCTACCACACTAGCTTTGCTTGCTGGAGGCTGAATTATGAGTAGAAAATCTTCATTTCTCCTGTGCCTGAAATATCTAGTTCCCAGTATCCATGTGGATTCTTCTCAGAGAATGGCTCAACTCTCCTGCCTGGGAGAAAGGAGCAGAAGGGCTTATTAACAAAACAAAAGATGGAGCTGAGAGCCAGAGAGAAATTCTACCTTTAAAAAAATCGTAAAAAGGAAAAATTACCAAAAAAAATGAGGAGACAGGAGCAGAGAGAGACAGAGACCTCAGAGACACAGGGACAGGGATAGAAGGCCAGAGGGGCTCCCTACCACACTAGCTTTGCTTGCTGGAGGCTGAATTATGAGTAGAAAATCTTCATTTCTCCTGGTGCCTGAAATATCTAGTTCCCAGTATCAATGCGGATTCTTCTCAGAGAATGGCTCAACTCTCCTGCCTGGGAGAAAGGAGCAGAATGGCTTATTAACAAAACAAAAGATGGAGCTGAGAGCCAGAGAGAAATTCTACCTTTAAAAAAATCGTAAAAAGGAAAAATTACCAAAAAAATGAGGAGACAGGAGCAGAGAGAGACAGAGACCTTAGAGACACAGGGACAGGGATAGAAGGCCAGAGGGGCTCCCTACCACACTAGCTTTGCTTGCTGGAGGCTGAATTATGAGTAGAAAATCTTCATTTCTCCTGTGCCTGAGATATCTAGTTCCCAGTATCCATGTGGATACTTCTCAGAGAATGGCTCAACTCTCCTGCCTGGGAGAAAGGAGCAGAAGGGCTTATTAACAAAACAAAAGATGGAGCTGAGAGCCAGAGAGATATTCTACCTTTAAAAAAATCGTAAAAAGGAAAAATTACCAAAAAAAAATGAGGAGACAGGAGCAGAGAGAGACAGAGACCTCAGAGACACAGGGACAGGGATAGAAGGCCAGAGGGGCTCCCTACCACACTAGCTTTGCTTGCTGGAGGCTGAATTATGAGTAGAAAATCTTCATTTCTCCTGTGCCTGAAATATCTAGTTCCCAGTATCCATGTGGATTCTTCTCAGAGAATGGCTCAACTCTCCTGCCTGGGAGAAAGGAGCAGAAGGGCTTATTAACAAAACAAAAGATGGAGCTGAGAGCCAGAGAGAAATTCTACCTTTAAAAAAATCGTAAAAAGGAAAAATTACCAAAAAAAAAATGAGGAGACAGGAGCAGAGAGAGACAGAGACCTCAGAGACACAGGGACAGGGATAGAAGGCCAGAGGGGCTCCCTACCACACTAGCTTTGCTTGCTGGAGGCTGAATTATGAGTAGAAAATCTTCATTTCTCCTGTGCCTGAAATATCTAGTTCCCAGTATCCATGTGGATTCTTCTCAGAGAATGGCTCAACTCTCCTGCCTGGGAGAAAGGAGCAGAAGGGCTTATTAACAAAACAAAAGATGGAGCTGAGAGCCAGAGAGAAATTCTACCTTTAAAAAAATCATAAAAAGGAAAAATTACCAAAAAAAATGAGGAGACAGTAGCAGAGAGAGACAGAGACCTCAGAGACACAGGTACAGGGATAGAAGGCCAGAGGGGCTCCCTACCACACTAGCTTTGCTTGCTGGAGGCTGAATTATGAGTAGAAAATCTTCATTTCTCCTGTGCCTGAAATATCTAGTTCCCAGTATCCATGTGGATTCTTCTCAGAGAATGGCTAAACTCTCCTGCCTGGGAGAAAGGAGCAGAAGTGCTTATTAACAAAACAAAAGATGGAGCTGAGAGCCAGAGAGATATTCTACCTTTAAAAAAATCGTAAAAAGGTAAAATTACCAAAAAAAATGAGGAGACAGGAGCAGAGAGAGACAGAGACCTCAGAGACACAGGGAAAGGGATAGAAGGCCAGAGGGTCTCCCTACCACACTAGCTTTGCTTGCTGGAGGCTGAATTATGAGTAGAAAATATTCATTTCTCCTGTGCCTGAAATATCTAGTTCCCAGTGTCCATGTGGATCCTTCTCAGAGAATGGCTCAATTCTCCTGCCTGGGAGAAAGGAGCAGAAGGGCTTATTAACAAAACAAAAGATGGAGCTGAGAGCCAGATGGAAATTCTACCTTTAAAAAAAATCATAAAAAGGAAAGATTACCAAAAAAAAAATGAGGAGACAGGAGCAGAGAGAGACAGAGAACTGAGAGACACAGGGACAGGGATAGAAGGCCAGAGGGGCTCCCTACCACACTAGCTTTGCTTGCTGGAGGCTGAATTATGAGTAGAAAATCTTCATTTCTCCTGTGCCTGAAATATCTAGTTCCCAGTATCCATGTGGATTCTTCTCAGAGAATGGCTCAACTCTCCTGCCTGGGAGAAAGGAGCAGAAGGGCTTATTAACAAAACAAAAGATGGAGCTGAGAGCCAGAGAGAAATTCTACCTTTAAAAAAATCGTAAAAAGGAAAAATTACCAAAAAAAAATGAGGAGACAGGAGCAGAGAGAGACAGAGACCTCAGAGACACACGGACAAGGATAGAAGGCCAGAGGGGCTCCCTACCACACTAGCTTTGCTTGCTGGAGGCTGAATTATGAGTAGAAAATCTTCATTTCTCCTGTGCCTGAAATATCTAGTTCCCAGTATCCATGTGGATCCTTCTCAGAGAATGGCTCAACTCTCCTGCCTGGGAGAAAGGAGCAGAAGGGCTTATTGACAAAACAAAGATGGAGCTGAGAGCCAGAGAGAAATTCTACCTTTAAAAAAATCGTAAAAAGGAAAAATTACAAAAAAAAAATGAGGAGACTGGAGCAGAGAGAGACAGAGACCTCAGAGACACAGGGACAGGGATAGAAGGCCAGAGGGGCTCCCTACCACACTAGCTTTGCTTGCTGGAGGCTGAATTATGAGTAGAAAATCTTCATTTCTCCTGTGCCTGAAATATCTAGTTCCCAGTATCCATGTGGATTCTTCTCAGAGAATGGCTCAACTCTCCTGCCTGGGAGAAAGGAGCAGAAGGGCTTATTAACAAAACAAAAGATGGAGCTGAGAGTCAGAGAGAAATTCTACCTTTAAAAAAATTGTAAAAAGGAAAAATTACCAAAAAAATATGAGGAGACAGGAGCAGAGAGAGACAGAGACCTCAGAGACACAGGGACAGGGATAGAAGGCCAGAGGGGCTCCCTACCACACTAGCTTTGCTTGCTGGAGGCTGAATTATGAGTAGAAAATCTTCATTTCTCCTGTGCCTGAAATATCTAGTTCCCAGTATCCATGTGGATTCTTCTCAGAGAATGGCTCAACTCTCCTGCCTGGGAGAAAGGAGCAGAAGGGCTTATTAACAAAACAAAGATGGAGCTGAGAGCCAGAGAGAAATTCTACCTTTAAAAAATCGTAAAAAGGAAAAATTACCAAAAAAAATGAGGAGACAGGAGCAGAGAGAGACAGAGACCTCAGAGACACAGGGACAGGGATAGAAGGCCAAAGGGGCTCCCTACCACACTAGCTTTGCTTGCTGGAGGCTGAATTATGAGTAGAAAATCTTCATTTCTCCTGTGCCTGAAATATCTAGTTCCCAGTATCCATGTGGATTCTTCTCAGAGAATGGCTCAACTCTCCTGCTTGGGAGAAAGGAGCAGAAGGGCTTATTAACAAAACAAAAGATGGAGCTGAGAGCCAGAGAGAAATTCTACCATTAAAAAAATCGTAAAAAGCAAAAATTACCAAAAAAAATTGAGGAGACAGGAGCGGAGAGAGACAGAGACCTCAGAGACACAGGGACAGGGATAGAAGGCCAGAGGGGCTCCCTACCACACTAGCTTTGCTTTCTGGAGGCTGAATTATGAGTAGAAAAACTTCATTTCTCCTGTGCCTGAAATATCTAGTTCCCAGTATCCATGTGGATTCTTCTCAGAGAATGGCTCAACTCTCCTGCCTGGGAGAAAGGAGCAGAAGGGCTTATTAACAAAACAAAGATGGAGCTGAGAGCCAGAGAGAAATTCTACCTTTAAAAAAATCGTAAAAAGGAAAAATTACCAAAAAAAATGAGGAGAAAGGAGCAGAGAGAGACAGAGACCTCAGAGACACAGGGACAGGGATAGAAGGCCAGAGGGTCTCCCTACCACACTAGCTTTGCTTGCTGGAGGCTGAATTATGAGTAGAAAATCTTCATTTCTCCTGTGCCTGAAATATCTAGTTCCCAGTATCCATGTGGATCCTTCTCAGAGAATGGCTCAACTCTCCTGCCTGGGAGAAAGGAGCAGAAGGGCTTATTAACAAAACAAAAGATGGAGCTGAGAGCCAGAGAGAAATTCTACCTTTAAAAAAATCGTAAAAAGGAAAAATTACCAAAAAAAAATGAGGAGACAGGAGCAGAGAGAGACAGAGACCTCAGAGACACAGGGACAGGGATAGAAGGCCCAGAGGGGCTCCCTACCACACTAGCTTTGCTTGCTGGAGGCTGAATTATGAGTAGAGAAAATCTTCATTTCTCCTGTGCCTGAAATATCTAGTTCGCAGTATCAATGTGGATACTTCTCAGAGAATGGCTCAACTCTCCTGCCTGGGAGAAAGGAGCAGAATGGCTTATTAACAAAACAAAAGATGGAGCTGAGAGCCAGAGAGAAATTCTACCTTTAAAAAAATCGTAAAAAGGAAAAATTACCAAAAAAATGTGGAGACAGGAGCAGAGAGAGACAGAGACCTCAGAGACACAGGGACAGGGATAGAAGGCCAGAGGGGCTCCCTACCACACTAGCTTTGCTTGCTGGAGGCTTAATTATGAGTAGAAAATCTTCATTTCTCCTGTGCCTGAAATATCTAGTTCCCAGTATCCATGTGGATACTTCTCAGAGAATGGCTCAACTCTCCTGCCTGGGAGAAAGGAGCAGAAGGGCTTATTAACAAAACAAAAGATGGAGCTGAGAGCCAGAGAGAAATTCTACCATTAAAAAAATCGTAAAAAGCAAAAATTACCAAAAAAAATTGAGGAGACAGGAGCGGAGAGAGACAGAGACCTCAGAGACACAGGGGACAGGGATAGAAGGCCAGAGGGGCTCCCTACCACACTAGCTTTGCTTTCTGGAGGCTGAATTATGAGTAGAAAAACTTCATTTCTCCTGTGCCTGAAATATCTAGTTCCCAGTATCCATGTGGATTCTTCTCAGAGAATGGCTCAACTCTCCTGCCTGGGAGAAAGGAGCAGAAGGGCTTATTAACAAAACAAAGATGGAGCTGAGAGCCAGAGAGAAATTCTACCTTTAAAAAAATCGTAAAAAGGAAAAATTACCAAAAAAAAATGAGGAGAAAGGAGCAGAGAGAGACAGAGAACTCAGAGACACAGGGGACAGGGATAGAAGGCCAGAGGGGCTCCCTACCACACTAGCTTTGCTTGCTGGAGGCTGAATTATGAGTAGAAAATCTTCATTTCTCCTGTGCCTGAAATATCTAGTTCCCAGTATCCATGTGGATCCTTCTCAGAGAATGGCTCAACTCTCCTGCCTGGGAGAAAGGAGCAGAAGGGCTTATTAACAAAACAAAAGATGGAGCTGAGAGCCAGAGAGAAATTCTACCTTTAAAAAAATCGTAAAAAGGAAAAATTACCAAAAAAAAAATGAGGAGACAGGAGCAGAGAGAGACAGAGACCTCAGAGACACAGGGACAGGGATAGAAGGCCAGAGGGGCTCCCTACCACACTAGCTTTGCTTGCTGGAGGCTGAATTATGAGTAGAAAATCTTCATTTCTCCTGTGCCTGAAATATCTAGTTCGCAGTATCAATGTGGATACTTCTCAGAGAATGGCTCAACTCTCCTGCCTGGGAGAAAGGAGCAGAATGGCTTATTAACAAAACAAAAGATGGAGCTGAGAGCCAGAGAGAAATTCTACCTTTAAAAAAATCGTAAAAAGGAAAAATTACCAAAAAAATGAGGAGACAGGAGCAGAGAGAGACAGAGACCTCAGAGACACAGGGACAGGGATAGAAGGCCAGAGGGGCTCCCTACCACACTAGCTTTGCTTGCTGGAGGCTGAATTATGAGTAGAAAATCTTCATTTCTCCTGTGCCTGAAATATCTAGTTCCCAGTATCCATGTGGATTCTTCTCAGAGAATGGCTCAACTCTCCTGCCTGGGAGAAAAAAGCAGAAGGGCTTATTAACAAAACAAAAGATGGAGCTGAGAGCCAGAGAGAAATTCTACCTTTAAAAAAATCGTAAAAAGGAAAAATTACCAAAAAAAAAATGAGGAGACAGGAGCAGAGAGAGACAGAGACCTCAGAGACACAGGGACAGGGATAGAAGGCCAGAGGGGCTCCCTACCACACTATCTTTGCTTGCTGGAGGCTGAATTATGAGTAGAAAATCTTCATTTCTCCTGTAACTGAAATATCTAGTTCCCAGTATCCATGTGGATTCTTCTCAGAGAATGGCTCAACTCTCCTGCCTGGGAGAAAGGAGCAGAAGGGCTTATTAACAAAACAAAAGATGGAGCTGAGAGCCAGAGAGAAATTCTACCTTTAAAAAAATCATAAAAAGGAAAAATTACCAAAAAAAATGAGGAGACAGTAGCAGAGAGAGACAGAGAACTCAGAGACACAGGGACAGGGATAGAAGGCCAGAGGGGCTCCCTACCACACTAGCTTTGCTTGCTGGAGGCTGAATTATGAGTAGAAAAATCTTCATTTCTCCTGTGCCTGAAATATCTAGTTCCCAGTATCCATGTGGATTCTTCTCAGAGAATGGCTCAACTCTCCTGCCTGTGAGAAAGGAGCAGAAGGGCTTATTAACAAAACAAAAGATGGAGCTGAGAGCCAGAGAGATATTCTACCTTAAAAAAATCGTAAAAAGGAAAAAATTACAAAAAAAAATGAGGAGACAGGAGCAGAGAGAGACAGAGACGTCAGAGACACAGGGACAGGGATAGAAGGCCAGGAGGGGCTCCCTACCACACTAGCTTTGCTTGCTGGAGGCTGAATTATGAGTAGAAAATCTTCATTTCTCCTGTGCCTGAAATATCTAGTTCCCAGTATCCATGTGGATTCTTCTCAGAGAATGGCTCAACTCTCCTGCCTGGGAGAAAGGAGCAGAAGGGCTTATTAACAAAACAAAAGATGGAGCTGAGAGCCAGAGAGAAATTCTACCTTTAAAAAAATCGTAAAAAGGAAAAATTACCAAAAAAAAATGAGGAGACAGGAGCAGAGAGAGACAGAGACCTCAGAGACACAGGGACAGGGATAGAAGGCCAGAGGGGCTCCCTACCACACTAGCTTTGCTTGCTGGAGGCTGAATTATGAGTAGAAAATCTTCATTTCTCCTGTGCCTGAAATATCTAGTTCCCAGTATCCATGTGGATTCTTCTCAGAGAATGGCTCAACTCTCCTGCCTGGGAGAAAGGAGCAGAAGGGCTTATTAACAAAACAAAAGATGGAGCTGAGAAGCCAGAGAGAAATTCTACCTTTAAAAAAATCATAAAAAGGAAAAATTACCAAAAAAAATGAGGATACAGTAGCAGAGAGAGACAGAGACCTCAGAGACACAGGGAAAGGGATAGAAGGCCAGAGGGGCTCCCTACCACACTAGCTTTGCTTGCTGGAGGCTGAATTATGAGTAGAAAATCTTCATTTCTCCTGTGCCTGAAATATCTAGTTCCCAGGATCCATGTGGACTCTTCTCAGAGAATGGCTCAACTCTCCTGCCTGGGAGAAAGGAGCAGAAGGGCTTATTAACAAAACAAAAGATGGAGCTGAGAGCCAGAGAGAAATTCTACCTTTAAAAAAATCGTAAAAAGCAAAAATTACCAAAAAAAAGTGAGGAGACAGGAGCAGAGAGAGACAGAGACGTCAGAGACACAGGGACAGGGATAGAAGGCCAGAGGGGCTCCCTACCACACTAGCTTTGCTTGCTGGAGGCTGAATTATGAGTAGAAAATCTTCATTTCTCCTGTGCCTGAAATATCTAGTTCCCAGTATCCATGTGGATTCTTCTCAGAGAATGGCTCAACTCTCCTGCCTGGGAGAAAGGAGCAGAAGGGCTTATTAACAAAACAAAAGATGGAGCTGAGAGCCAGAGAGAAATTCTACCTTTAAAAAAATCGTAAAAAGGAAAAATTACCAAAAAAAAATGAGGAGACAGGAGCAGAGAGATACAGAGACCTCAGAGACACAGGGACAGGGATAGAAGGCCAGAGGGGCTCCCTACCACACTAGCTTGGCTTGCTGGAGGCTGAATTATGAGTAGAAAAACTTCATTTCTCCTGTGCCTGAAATATCTAGTTCCCAGTATCCATGTGGATTCTTCTCAGAGAATGGCTCAACTCTCCTGCCTGGGAGAAAGGAGCAGAAGGGCTTATTAACAAAACAAAAGATGGAGCTGAGAGCCAGAGAGAAATTCTACCTTTAAAAAAATCGTAAAAAGGAAAAATTACCAAAAAAATATGAGGAGACAGGAGCAGAGAGAGACAGGAACCTCAGAGACACAGGGACTGGGATAGGCCAGAGGGGCTCCCGACCACACTAGCTTTGCTTGCTGGAGGCTGAATTATGAGTAGAAAATCTTCATTTCTCCTGTGCCTGAAATATCTAGTTCCCAGTATCCATGTGGATCCTTCTCAGAGAATGGCTCAACTCTCCTGCCTGTGAGAAAGGAGCAGATGGGCTTATTAACAAAACAAAGATGGAGCTGAGAGCCAGAGAGAAATTCTACCTTTAAAAAATCGTAAAAAGGAAAAATTACAAAAAAAAAAATGAGGAGACTGGAGCAGAGAGAGACAGAGACCTCAGAGACACAGGGACAGGGATAGAAGGCCAGAGGGGCTCCCTACCACACTAGCTTTGCTTTCTGGAGGCTGAATTATGAGTAGAAAATCTTCATTTCTCCTGTGCCTGAAATATCTAGTTCCCAGTATACATGTGGATTCTTCTCAGAGAATGGCTCAACTCTCCTGCCTGGGAGAAAGGAGCAGAAGGGCTTATTAACAAAACAAAAGATGGAGCTGAGAGCCAGAGAGAAATTCTACCTTTAAAAAAATCGTAAAAAGGAAAAATTACAAAAAAAAATGAGGAGACTGGAGCAGAGAGAGACAGAGACCTCAGAGACACAGGGACAGTGATAGAAGGCCAGAGGGGCTCCCTTCCACACTAGCTTTGCTTGCTGGAGGCTGAATTATGAGTATAAAATCTTCATTTCTCCTGTGCCTGAAATATCTAGTTCCCAGTATCCATGTGGATTCTTCTCAGAGAATGGCTCAACTCTCCTGCCTGGGAGAAAGGAGCAGAAGGGCTTATTAACAAAACAAAAGATGGAGCTGAGAGCCAGAGAGAAATTCTACTTTTAAAAAAATCGTAAAAAGCAAAAATTACCAAAAAAAAAATGAGGAGACAAGAGCAGAGAGAGACAGAGACCTCAGAGACACAGGGACAGGGATAGAAGGCCAGAGGGGCTCCCTACCACACTAGCTTTGCTTGCTGGAGGCTGAATTATGAGTAGAAAATCTTCATTTCTCCTGTGCCTGAAATATCTAGTTCCCAGTGTCCATGTGGATCCTTCTCAGAGAATGGCTCAACTCTCCTGCCTGGGAGAAAGGAGCAGAAGGGCTTATTAACAAAACAAAAGATGGAGCTGAGAGCCAGAGAGAAATTCTACCTTTAAAAAAAATCATAAAAAGGAAAGATTACCAAAAAAAAAATGAGGAGACAGGAGCAGAGAGAGACAGAGAACTCAGAGACACAGGGACAGGGATAGAAGGCCAGAGGGGCTCCCTACCACACTAGCTTTGCTTGCTGGAGGCTGAATTATGAGTAGAAAATCTTCATTTCTCCTGTGCCTGAAATATCTAGTTCCCAGTATCCATGTGGATTCTTCTCAGAGAATGGGTCAACTCTCCTGCCTGGGAGAAAGGAGCAGAAGGGCTTATTAACAAAACAAAAGATGGAGCTGAGAGCCAGAGAGAAATTCTACCTTTAAAAAAATCGTAAAAAGTAAAAATTACCAAAAAAAAATGAGGAGACAGGAGCAGAGAGAGACAGAGACCTCAGAGACACAGGGACAGGGATAGAAGGCCAGAGGGGCTCCCTACCAAACTAGCTTTGCTTGCTGGAGGCTGAATTATGAGTAGAAAATCTTCATTTCTCCTGTGCCTGAAATATCTAGTTCCCAGTATCCATGTGGATTCTTCTCAGAGAATGGCTCAACTCTCCTGCCTGGGAGAAAGGAGCAGAAGGGCTTATTAACAAAACAAAAGATGGAGCTGAGAGCCAGAGAGAAATTCTACCTTTAAAAAAATCATAAAAAGGAAAAATTACCAAAAAAAATGAGGAGACAGTAGCAGAGAGAGACAGAGACCTCAGAGACACAGGGACAGGGATAGAAGTCCAGAGGGGCTCCCTACCACACTAGCTTTGCTTGCTGGAGGCTGAATTATGAGTAGAAAATCTTCATTTCTCCTGAGCCTGAAATATCTAGTTCCCAGTATCCATGTGGATTCTTCTCAGAGAATGGCTCAACTCTCCTGCCTGGGAGAAAGGAGCAGAAGGGCTTATTAACAAAACAAAAGATGGAGCTGAGAGCCAGAGAGAAATTCTACCTTTAAAAAAATCGTAAAAAGGAAAAATTACCAAAAAAATTGAGGAGACAGGAGCAGAGAGAGACAGAGACCTCAGAGACACAGGGACAGCGATAGAAGGCCAGAGGGGCTCCCTACCACACTAGCTTTGCTTGCTGGAGGCTGAATTATGAGTAGAAAATCTTCATTTCTCCTGTGCCTGAAATATCTAGTTCCCAGTATCCATGTGGATTCTTCTCAGAGAATGGCTCAACTCTCCTGCCTGGGAGAAAGGAGCAGAAGGGCTTATTAACAAAACAAAAGATGGAGCTGAGAGCCAGAGAGAAATTCTACCTTTAAAAAAATCATAAAAAGGAAAAATTACCAAAAAAAATGAGGAGACAGTAGCAGAGAGAGACAGAGACCTCAGAGACACAGGGACAGGAATAGAAGTCCAGAGGGGCTCCCTACCACACTAGCTTTGCTTGCTGGAGGCTGAATTATGAGTAGAAAATCTTCATTTCTCCTGAGCCTGAAATATCTAGTTCCCAGTATCCATGTGGATTCTTCTCAGAGAATGGCTCAACTCTCCTGCCTGGGAGAAAGGAGCAGAAGGGCTTATTAACAAAACAAAAGATGGAGCTGAGAGCCAGAGAGAAATTCTACCTTTAAAAAAATCGTAAAAAGGAAAAATTACCAAAAAAAAATTGAGGAGACAGGAGCAGAGAGAGACAGAGACCTCAGAGACACAGGGACAGCGATAGAAGGCCAGAGAGGCTCCCTACCACACTAGCTTTGCTTGCTGGAGGCTGAATTATGAGTAGAAAATCTTCATTTCTCCTGTGCCTGAAATATCTAGTTCCCAGTATCCATGTGGATTCTTCTCAGAGAATGGCTCAACTCTCCTGCCTGGGAGAAAGGAGCAGAAGGGCTTATTAACAAAACAAAAGATGGAGCTGAGAGCCAGAGAGAAATTCTACCTTTAAAAAAATCGTAAAAAGGAAAAATTACCAAAAAAAAATGAGGAGACAGGAGCAGAGAGAGACAGAGACCTCAGAGACACAGGGACAGGGATAGAAGGCCAGAGGGGCTCCCTACCACACTAGCTTTGCTTGCTGGAGGCTGAATTATGAGTAGAAAATCTTCATTTCTCCTGTGCCTGAAATATCTAGTTCCCAGTATCCATGTGGATTCTTCTCAGAGAATGGCTCAACTCTCCTGCCTGGGAGAAAGGAGCAGAAGGGCTTATTAACAAAACAAAAGATGGAGCTGAGAGCCAGAGAGAAATTCTACCTTTAAAAAAATCATAAAAAGGAAAAATTACCAAAAAAATGAGGAGACAGTAGCAGAGAGAGACAGAGACCTCAGAGACACAGGGAAAGGGATAGAAGGCCAGAGGGGCTCCCTACCACACTAGCTTTGCTTGCTGGAGGCTGAATTATGAGTAGAAAATCTTCATTTCTCCTGTGCCTGAAATATCTAGTTCCCAGTATCCATGTGGACTCTTCTCAGAGAATGGCTCAACTCTCCTGCCTGGGAGAAAGGAGCAGAAGGGCTTATTAACAAAACAAAAGATGGAGCTGAGAGCCAGAGAGAAATTCTACCTTTAAAAAAATCGTAAAAAGCAAAAATTACCAAAAAAAAGTGAGGAGACAGGAGCAGAGAGAGACAGAGACGTCAGAGACACACGGACAGGGATAGAAGGCCAGAGGGGCTCCCTACCACACTAGCTTTGCTTGCTGGAGGCTGAATTATGAGTAGAAAATCTTCATTTCTCCTGTGCCTGAAATATCTAGTTCCCAGTATCCATGTGGATTCTTCTCAGAGAATGGCTCAACTCTCCTGCCTGGGAGAAAGGAGCAGAAGGGCTTATTAACAAAACAAAAGATGGAGCTGAGAGCCAGAGAGAAATTCTACCTTTAAAAAAATCATAAAAATGAAAAATTACCAAAAAAATGAGGAGACAGTAGCAGAGAGAGACAGAGACCTCAGAGACACAGGGAAAGGGATAGAAGGCCAGAGGGGCTCCCTACCACACTAGCTTTGCTTGCTGGAGGCTGAATTATGAGTAGAAAATCTTCATTTCTCCTGTGCCTGAAATATCTAGTTCCCAGTATCCATGTGGACTCTTCTCAGAGAATGGCTCAACTCTCCTGCCTGGGAGAAAGGAGCAGAAGGGCTTATTAACAAAACAAAAGATGGAGCTGAGAGCCAGAGAGAAATTCTACCTTTAAAAAAATCGTAAAAAGCAAAAATTACCAAAAAAAAGTGAGGAGACAGGAGCAGAGAGAGACAGAGACGTCAGAGACACACGGACAGGGATAGAAGGCCAGAGGGGCTCCCTACCACACTAGCTTTGCTTGCTGGAGGCTGAATTATGAGTAGAAAATCTTCATTTCTCCTGTGCCTGAAATATCTAGTTCCCAGTATCCATGTGGATTCTTCTCAGAGAATGGCTCAACTCTCCTGCCTGGGAGAAAGGAGCAGAAGGGCTTATTAACAAAACAAAAGATGGAGCTGAGAGCCAGAGAGAAATTCTACCTTTAAAAAAATCGTAAAAAGGAAAAATTACCAAAAAAAAATGAGGAGACAGGAGCAGAGAGAGACAGAGACCTTAGAGACACAGGGACAGGGATAGAAGGCCAGAGGGGCTCCCTACCACACTAGCTTGGCTTGCTGGAGGCTGAATTATGAGTAGAAAAACTTCATTTCTCCTGTGCCTGAAATATCTAGTTCCCAGTATCCATGTGGATTCTTCTCAGAGAATGGCTCAACTCTCCTGCCTGGGAGAAAGGAGCAGAAGGGCTTATTAACAAAACAAAAGATGGAGCTGAGAGCCAGAGAGAAATACTACCTTTAAAAAAATCGTAAAAAGCAAAAATTACCAAAAAAAAATGAGGAGACAGGAGCAGAGAGAGACAGAGACCTCAGAGACACAGGGACAGGGATAGAAGGCCAGAGGGGCTCCCTACCACACTAGCTTTGCTTGCTGGAGGCTGAATTATGAGTAGAAAATCTTCATTTCTCCTGTGCCTGAAATATCTAGTTCCCAGTATCCATGTGGATTCTTCTCAGAGAATGGCTCAACTCTCCTGCCTGGGAGAAAGGAGCAGAAGGGCTTATTAACAAAACAAAAGATGGAGCTGAGAGCCAGAGAGAAATTCTACCTTTAAAAAAAATCGTAAAAAGGAAAAATTACCAAAAAAATATGAGGAGACAGGAGCAGAGAGAGACAGGAACCTCAGAGACACAGGGACTGGGATAGGCCAGAGGGGCTCCCGACCACACTAGCTTTGCTTGCTGGAGGCTGAATTATGAGTAGAAAATCTTCATTTCTCCTGTGCCTGAAATATCTAGTTCCCAGTATCCATGTGGATCCTTCTCAGAGAATGGCTCAACTCTCCTGCCTGTGAGAAAGGAGCAGATGGGCTTATTAACAAAACAAAGATGGAGCTGAGAGCCAGAGAGAAATTCTACCTTTAAAAAAATCGTAAAAAGGAAAAATTACAAAAAAAAAATGAGGAGACAGGAGCAGAGAGAGACAGAGACGTCAGAGACACAGGGACAGGGATAGAAGGCCAGAGGGGCTCCCTACCACACTAGCTTTGCTTGCTGGAGGCTGAATTATGAGTAGAAAATCTTCATTTCTCCTGTGCCTGAAATATCTAGTTCCCAGTATCCATGTGGATTCTTCTCAGAGAATGGCTCAACTCTCCTGCCTGGGAGAAAGGAGCAGAAGGGCTTATTAACAAAACAAAAGATGGAGCTGAGAGCCAGAGAGAAATTCTACCTTTAAAAAAATCGTAAAAAGGAAAAATTACCAAAAAAAAATGAGGAGACAGGAGCAGAGAGAGACAGAGACCTCAGAGACACAGGGACAGGGATAGAAGGCCAGAAGGGCTCCCTACCACACTAGCTTGGCTTGCTGGAGGCTGAATTATGAGTAGAAAAACTTCATTTCTCCTGTGCCTGAAATATCTAGTTCCCAGTATCCATGTGGATTCTTCTCAGAGAATGGCTCAACTCTCCTGCCTGGGAGAAAGGAGCAGAAGGGCTTATTAACAAAACAAAAGATGGAGCTGAGAGCCAGAGAGAAATACTACCTTTAAAAAAATCGTAAAAAGCAAAAATTACCAAAAAAAAATGAGGAGACAGGAGCAGAGAGAGACAGAGACCTCAGAGACACAGGGACAGGGATAGAAGGCCAGAGGGGCTCCCTACCACACTAGCTTTGCTTGCTGGAGGCTGAATTATGAGTAGAAAATCTTCATTTCTCCTGTGCCTGAAATATCTAGTTCCCAGTATCCATGTGGATTCTTCTCAGAGAATGGCTCAACTCTCCTGCCTGGCAGAAAGGAGCAGAAGGGCTTATTAACAAAACAAAAGATGGAGCTGAGAGCCAGAGAGAAATTCTACCTTTAAAAAAATCGTAAAAAGGAAAAATTACCAAAAAAATATGAGGAGACAGGAGCAGAGAGAGACAGGAACCTCAGAGACACAGGGGACTGGGATAGGCCAGAGGGGCTCCCGACCACACTAGCTTTGCTTGCTGGAGGCTGAATTATGAGTAGAAAATCTTCATTTCTCCTGTGCCTGAAATATCTAGTTCCCAGTATCCATGTGGATCCTTCTCAGAGAATGGCTCAACTCTCCTGCCTGTGAGAAAGGAGCAGATGGGCTTATTAACAAAACAAAGATGGAGCTGAGAGCCAGAGAGAAATTCTACCTTTAAAAAAATCGTAAAAAGGAAAAATTACAAAAAAAAAAATGAGGAGACAGGAGCAGAGAGAGACAGAGACCTCAGAGACACAGGGACAGGGATAGAAGGCCAGAGGGGCTCCCTACCACACTAGCTTTGCTTGCTGGAGGCTGAATTATGAGTAGAAAATCTTCATTTCTCCTGTGCCTGAAATATCTAGTTCCCAGTATCCATGTGGATTCTTCTCAGAGAATGGCTCAACTCTCCTGCCTGGGAGAAAGGAGCAGAAGGGCTTATTAACAAAACAAAAGATGGAGCTGAGAGCCAGAGAGAAATTCTACCTTTAAAAAAATCGTAAAAAGGAAAAATTACCAAAAAAAAATGAGGAGACAGGAGCAGAGAGAGACAGAGACCTCAGAGACACAGGGACAGGGATAGAAGGCCAGAGGGGCTCCCTACCACACTAGCTTTGCTTGCTGGAGGCTGAATTATGAGTAGAAAATCTTCATTTCTCCTGTGCCTGAAATATCTAGTTCCCAGTATCCATGTGGATTCTTCTCAGAGAATGGCTCAACTCTCCTGCCTGGGAGAAAGGAGCAGAAGGGCTTATTAACAAAACAAAAGATGGAGCTGAGAGCCAGAGAGAAATTCTACCTTTAAAAAAATCATAAAAAGGAAAAATTACCAAAAAAAATGAGGAGACAGTAGCAGAGAGAGACAGAGACCTCAGAGACACAGGGAAAGGGATAGAAGGCCAGAGGGGCTCCCTACCACACTAGCTTTGCTTGCTGGAGGCTGAATTATGAGTAGAAAATCTTCATTTCTCCTGTGCCTGAAATGTCTAGTTCCCAGTATCCATGTGGACTCTTCTCAGAGAATGGCTCAACTCTCCTGCCTGGGAGAAAGGAGCAGAAGGGCTTATTAACAAAACAAAAGATGGAGCTGAGAGCCAGAGAGAAATTCTACCTTTAAAAAAATCGTAAAAAGCAAAAATTACCAAAAAAAAGTGAGGAGACAGGAGCAGAGAGAGACAGAGACGTCAGAGACACAGGGACAGGGATAGAAGGCCAGAGGGGCTCCCTACCACACTAGCTTTGCTTGCTGGAGGCTGAATTATGAGTAGAAAATCTTCATTTCTCCTGTGCCTGAAATATCTAGTTCCCAGTATCCATGTGGACTCTTCTCAGAGAATGGCTCAACTCTCCTGCCTGGGAGAAAGGAGCAGAAGGGCTTATTAACAAAACAAAAGATGGAGCTGAGAGCCAGAGAGAAATTCTACCTTTAAAAAAATCGTAAAAAGGAAAAAATTACCAAAAAAAAAATGAGGAGACAGGAGCAGAGAGAGACAGAGACCTCAGAGACACAGGGACAGGGATAGAAGGCCAGAGGGGCTCCCTACCACACTAGCTTGGCTTGCTGGAGGCTGAATTATGAGTAGAAAAACTTCATTTCTCCTGTGCCTGAAATATCTAGTTCCCAGTATCCATGTGGATTCTTCTCAGAGAATGGCTCAACTCTCCTGCCTGGGAGAAAGGAGCAGAAGGGCTTATTAACAAAACAAAAGATGGAGCTGAGAGCCAGAGAGAAATACTACCTTTAAAAAAATCGTAAAAAGCAAAAATTACCAAAAAAAATGAGGAGACAGGAGCAGAGAGAGACAGAGACCTCAGAGACACAGGGACAGGGATAGAAGGCCAGAGGGGCTCCCTACCACACTAGCTTTGCTTGCTGGAGGCTGAATTATGAGTAGAAAATCTTCATTTCTCCTGTGCCTGAAATATCTAGTTCCCAGTATCCATGTGGATTCTTCTCAGAGAATGGCTCAACTCTCCTGCCTGGGAGAAAGGAGCAGAAGGGCTTATTAACAAAACAAAAGATGGAGCTGAGAGCCAGAGAGAAATTCTACCTTTAAAAAAATCATAAAAAGGAAAAATTACCAAAAAAAATGAGGAGACAGTAGCAGAGAGAGACAGAGACCTCAGAGACACAGGGACAGGGATAGAAGTCCAGAGGGGCTCCCTACCACACTAGCTTTGCTTGCTGGAGGCTGAATTATGAGTAGAAAATCTTCATTTCTCCTGAGCCTGAAATATCTAGTTCCCAGTATCCATGTGGATTCTTCTCAGAGAATGGCTCAACTCTCCTGCCTGGGAGAAAGGAGCAGAAGGGCTTATTAACAAAACAAAAGATGGAGCTGAGAGCCAGAGAGAAATTCTACCTTTAAAAAAATCGTAAAAAGGAAAAATTACCAAAAAAAATTGAGGAGACAGGAGCAGAGAGAGACAGAGACCTCAGAGACACAGGGACAGCGATAGAAGGCCAGAGAGGCTCCCTACCACACTAGCTTTGCTTGCTGGAGGCTGAATTATGAGTAGAAAATCTTCATTTCTCCTGTGCCTGAAATATCTAGTTCCCAGTATCCATGTGGATTCTTCTCAGAGAATGGCTCAACTCTCCTGCCTGGGAGAAAGGAGCAGAAGGGCTTATTAACAAAACAAAAGATGGAGCTGAGAGCCAGAGAGAAATTCTACCTTTAAAAAAATCGTAAAAAGGAAAAATTACCAAAAAAAAATGAGGAGACAGGAGCAGAGAGAGACAGAGACCTCAGAGACACAGGGACAGGGATAGAAGGCCAGAGGGGCTCCCTACCACACTAGCTTTGCTTGCTGGAGGCTGAATTATGAGTAGAAAATCTTCATTTCTCCTGTGCCTGAAATATCTAGTTCCCAGTATCCATGTGGATTCTTCTCAGAGAATGGCTCAACTCTCCTGCCTGGGAGAAAGGAGCAGAAGGGCTTATTAACAAAACAAAAGATGGAGCTGAGAGCCAGAGAGAAATTCTACCTTTAAAAAAATCATAAAAAGGAAAAATTACCAAAAAAATGAGGAGACAGTATCAGAGAGAGACAGAGACCTCAGAGACACAGGGAAAGGGATAGAAGGCCAGAGGGGCTCCCTACCACACTAGCTTTGCTTGCTGGAGGCTGAATTATGAGTAGAAAATCTTCATTTCTCCTGTGCCTGAAATATCTAGTTCCCAGTATCCATGTGGACTCTTCTCAGAGAATGGCTCAACTCTCCTGCCTGGGAGAAAGGAGCAGAAGGGCTTATTAACAAAACAAAAGATGGAGCTGAGAGCCAGAGAGAAATTCTACCTTTAAAAAAATCGTAAAAAGCAAAAATTACCAAAAAAAAGTGAGGAGACAGGAGCAGAGAGAGACAGAGACGTCAGAGACACACGGACAGGGATAGAAGGCCAGAGGGGCTCCCTACCACACTAGCTTTGCTTGCTGGAGGCTGAATTATGAGTAGAAAATCTTCATTTCTCCTGTGCCTGAAATATCTAGTTCCCAGTATCCATGTGGTTTCTTCTCAGAGAATGGCTCAACTCTCCTGCCTGGGAGAAAGGAGCAGAAGGGCTTATTAACAAAACAAAAGATGGAGCTGAGAGCCAGAGAGAAATTCTACCTTTAAAAAAATCGTAAAAAGGAAAAATTACCAAAAAAAAATGAGGAGACAGGAGCAGAGAGAGACAGAGACCTCAGAGACACAGGGACAGGGATAGAAGGCCAGAGGGGCTCCCTACCACACTAGCTTGGCTTGCTGGAGGCTGAATTATGAGTAGAAAAACTTCATTTCTCCTGTGCCTGAAATATCTAGTTCCCAGTATCCATGTGGATTCTTCTCAGAGAATGGCTCAACTCTCCTGCCTGGGAGAAAGGAGCAGAAGGGCTTATTAACAAAACAAAAGATGGAGCTGAGAGCCAGAGAGAAATACTACCTTTAAAAAAATCGTAAAAAGCAAAAATTACCAAAAAAAAATGAGGAGACAGGAGCAGAGAGAGACAGAGACCTCAGAGACACAGGGACAGGGATAGAAGGCCAGAGGGGCTCCCTACCACACTAGCTTTGCTTGCTGGAGGCTGAATTATGAGTAGAAAATCTTCATTTCTCCTGTGCCTGAAATATCTAGTTCCCAGTATCCATGTGGATTCTTCTCAGAGAATGGCTCAACTCTCCTGCCTGGGAGAAAGGAGCAGAAGGGCTTATTAACAAAACAAAAGATGGAGCTGAGAGCCAGAGAGAAATTCTACCTTTAAAAAAATCGTAAAAAGGAAAAATTACCAAAAAAATATGAGGAGACAGGAGCAGAGAGAGACAGGAACCTCAGAGACACAGGGACTGGGATAGGCCAGAGGGGCTCCCGACCACACTAGCTTTGCTTGCTGGAGGCTGAATTATGAGTAGAAAATCTTCATTTCTCCTGTGCCTGAAATATCTAGTTCCCAGTATCCATGTGGATCCTTCTCAGAGAATGGCTCAACTCTCCTGCCTGTGAGAAAGGAGCAGATGGGCTTATTAACAAAACAAAGATGGAGCTGAGAGCCAGAGAGAAATTCTACCTTTAAAAAAATCGTAAAAAGGAAAAATTACAAAAAAAAAAATGAGGAGACAGGAGCAGAGAGAGACAGAGACGTCAGAGACACAGGGACAGGGATAGAAGGCCAGAGGGGCTCCCTACCACACTAGCTTTGCTTGCTGGAGGCTGAATTATGAGTAGAAAATCTTCATTTCTCCTGTGCCTGAAATATCTAGTTCCCAGTATCCATGTGGATTCTTCTCAGAGAATGGCTCAACTCTCCTGCCTGGGAGAAAGGAGCAGAAGGGCTTATTAACAAAACAAAAGATGGAGCTGAGAGCCAGAGAGAAATTCTACCTTTAAAAAAATCGTAAAAAGGAAAAATTACCAAAAAAAAATGAGGAGACAGGAGCAGAGAGAGACAGAGACCTCAGAGACACAGGGACAGGGATAGAAGGCCAGAAGGGCTCCCTACCACACTAGCTTGGCTTGCTGGAGGCTGAATTATGAGTAGAAAAACTTCATTTCTCCTGTGCCTGAAATATCTAGTTCCCAGTATCCATGTGGATTCTTCTCAGAGAATGGCTCAACTCTCCTGCCTGGGAGAAAGGAGCAGAAGGGCTTATTAACAAAACAAAAGATGGAGCTGAGAGCCAGAGAGAAATACTACCTTTAAAAAAATCGTAAAAAGCAAAAATTACCAAAAAAAAATGAGGAGACAGGAGCAGAGAGAGACAGAGACCTCAGAGACACAGGGACAGGGATAGAAGGCCAGAGGGGCTCCCTACCACACTAGCTTTGCTTGCTGGAGGCTGAATTATGAGTAGAAAATCTTCATTTCTCCTGTGCCTGAAATATCTAGTTCCCAGTATCCATGTGGATCCTTCTCAGAGAATGGCTCAACTCTCCTGCCTGGGAGAAAGGAGCAGAAGGGCTTATTAACAAAACAAAAGATGGAGCTGAGAGCCAGAGAGAAATTCTACCTTTAAAAAAATCGTAAAAAGGAAAAATTACCAAAAAAATATGAGGAGACAGGAGCAGAGAGAGACAGGAACCTCAGAGACACAGGGACTGGGATAGGCCAGAGGGGCTCCCGACCACACTAGCTTTGCTTGCTGGAGGCTGAATTATGAGTAGAAAATCTTCATTTCTCCTGTGCCTGAAATATCTAGTTCCCAGTATCCATGTGGATCCTTCTCAGAGAATGGCTCAACTCTCCTGCCTGTGAGAAAGGAGCAGATGGGCTTATTAACAAAACAAAGATGGAGCTGAGAGCCAGAGAGAAATTCTACCTTTAAAAAAATCGTAAAAAGGAAAAATTACAAAAAAAAAAATGAGGAGACTGGAGCAGAGAGAGACAGAGACCTCAGAGACACAGGGACAGGGATAGAAGGCCAGAGGGGCTCCCTACCACACTAGCTTTGCTTGCTGGAGGCTGAATTATGAGTAGAAAATCTTCATTTCTCCTGTGCCTGAAATATCTAGTTCCCAGTATACATGTGGATTCTTCTCAGAGAATGGCTCAACTCTCCTGCCTGGGAGAAAGGAGCAGAAGGGCTTATTAACAAAACAAAAGATGGAGCTGAGAGCCAGAGAGAAATTCTACCTTTAAAAAAATCGTAAAAAGGAAAAATTACAAAAAAAAATGAGGAGACTGGAGCAGAGAGAGACAGAGACCTCAGAGACACAGGGACAGTGATAGAAGGCCAGAGGGGCTCCCTTCCACACTAGCTTTGCTTGCTGGTGGCTGAATTATGAGTATAAAATCTTCATTTCTCCTGTGCCTGAAATATCTAGTTCCCAGTATCCATGTGGATTCTTCTCAGAGAATGGCTCAACTCTCCTGCCTGGGAGAAAGGAGCAGAAGGGCTTATTAACAAAACAAAAGATGGAGCTGAGAGCCAGAGAGAAATTCTACTTTTAAAAAAATCGTAAAAAGCAAAAATTACCAAAAAAAAAATGAGGAGACAAGAGCAGAGAGAGACAGAGACCTCAGAGACACAGGGACAGGGATAGAAGGCCAGAGGGGCTCCCTACCACACTAGCTTTGCTTGCTGGAGGCTGAATTATGAGTAGAAAATCTTCATTTCTCCTGTGCCTGAAATATCTAGTTCCCAGTATCCATGTGGACTCTTCTCAGAGAATGGCTCAACTCTCCTGCCTGGGAGAAAGGAGCAGAAGGGCTTTTTAACAAAACAAAAGATGGAGCTGAGAGCCAGAGAGAAATTCTACCTTTAAAAAAATCGTAAAAAGTAAAAATTACCAAAAAAAAATGAGGAGACAGGAGCAGAGAGAGACAGAGACCTCAGAGACACAGGGACAGGGATAGAAGGCCAGAGGGGCTCCCTACCACACTAGCTTGGCTTGCTGGAGGCTGAATTATGAGTAGAAAAACTTCATTTCTCCTGTGCCTGAAATATCTAGTTCCCAGTATCCATGTGGATTCTTCTCAGAGAATGGCTCAACTCTCCTGCCTGGGAGAAAGGAGCAGAAGGGCTTATTAACAAAACAAAAGATGGAGCTGAGAGCCAGAGAGAAATACTACCTTTAAAAAAATCGTAAAAAGCAAAAATTACCAAAAAAAATGAGGAGACAGGAGCAGAGAGAGACAGAGACCTCAGAGACACAGGGACAGGGATAGAAGGCCAGAGGGGCTCCCTACCACACTAGCTTTGCTTGCTGGAGGCTGAATTATGAGTAGAAAATCTTCATTTCTCCTGTGCCTGAAATATCTAGTTCCCAGTATCCATGTGGATTCTTCTCAGAGAATGGCTCAACTCTCCTGCCTGGGAGAAAGGAGCAGAAGGGCTTATTAACAAAACAAAAGATGGAGCTGAGAGCCAGAGAGAAATTCTACCTTTAAAAAAATCGTAAAAAGGAAAAATTACCAAAAAAATATGAGGAGACAGGAGCAGAGAGAGACAGGAACCTCAGAGACACAGGGACTGGGATAGGCCAGAGGGGCTCCCGACCACACTAGCTTTGCTTGCTGGAGGCTGAATTATGAGTAGAAAATCTTCATTTCTCCTGTGCCTGAAATATCTAGTTCCCAGTATCCATGTGGATCCTTCTCAGAGAATGGCTCAACTCTCCTGCCTGTGAGAAAGGAGCAGATGGGCTTATTAACAAAACAAAGATGGAGCTGAGAGCCAGAGAGAAATTCTACCTTTAAAAAAATCGTAAAAAGGAAAAATTACAAAAAAAAAAATGAGGAGACTGGAGCAGAGAGAGACAGAGACCTCAGAGACACAGGGACAGGGATAGAAGGCCAGAGGGGCTCCCTACCACACTAGCTTTGCTTGCTGGAGGCTGAATTATGAGTAGAAAATCTTCATTTCTCCTGTGCCTGAAATATCTAGTTCCCAGTATACATGTGGATTCTTCTCAGAGAATGGCTCAACTCTCCTGCCTGGGAGAAAGGAGCAGAAGGGCTTATTAACAAAACAAAAGATGGAGCTGAGAGCCAGAGAGAAATTCTACCTTTAAAAAAATCGTAAAAAGGAAAAATTACCAAAAAAAATGAGGAGACAGGAGCAGAGAGAGACAGAGACCTCAGAGACACAGGGACAGGGATAGAAGGCCAGAGGGGCTCCCTACCACACTAGCTTTGCTTGCTGGAGGCTGAATTATGAGTAGAAAATCTTCATTTCTCCTGTGCCTGAAATATCTAGTTCCCAGTATCCATGTGGATCCTTCTCAGAGAATGGCTCAACTCTCCTGCCTGGGAGAAAGGAGCAGAAGGGCTTATTAACAAAACAAAAGATGGAGCTGAGAGCCAGAGAGAAATTCTACCTTTAAAAAAAATCATAAAAAGGAAAGATTACCAAAAAAAAATGAGGAGACAGGAGCAGAGAGAGACAGAGAACTCAGAGACACAGGGACAGGGATAGAAGGCCAGAGGGGCTCCCTACCACACTAGCTTTGCTTGCTGGAGGCTGAATTATGAGTAGAAAATCTTCATTTCTCCTGTGCCTGAAATATCTAGTTCCCAGTATCCATGTGGATTCTTCTCAGAGAATGGGTCAACTCTCCTGCCTGGGAGAAAGGAGCAGAAGGGCTTATTAACAAAACAAAAGATGGAGCTGAGAGCCAGAGAGAAATTCTACATTTAAAAAAATCGTAAAAAGGAAAAATTACCAAAAAAAAATGAGGAGACAGGAGCAGAGAGAGACAGAGACCTCAGAGACACAGGGACAGGGATAGAAGGCCAGAGGGGCTCCCTACCAAACTAGCTTTGCTTGCTGGAGGCTGAATTATGAGTAGAAAATCTTCATTTCTCCTGTGCCTGAAATATCTAGTTCCCAGTATCCATGTGGATTCTTCTCAGAGAATGGCTCAACTCTCCTGCCTGGGAGAAAGGAGCAGAAGGGCTTATTAACAAAACAAAAGATGGAGCTGAGAGCCAGAGAGAAATTCTACCTTTAAAAAAATCATAAAAAGGAAAAATTACCAAAAAAAATGAGGAGACAGTAGCAGAGAGAGACAGAGACCTCAGAGACACAGGGACAGGGATAGAAGTCCAGAGGGGCTCCCTACCACACTAGCTTTGCTTGCTGGAGGCTGAATTATGAGTAGAAAATCTTCATTTCTCCTGTGCCTGAAATATCTAGTTCCCAGTATCCATGTGGATTCTTCTCAGAGAATGGCTCAACTCTCCTGCCTGGGAGAAAGGAGCAGAAGGGCTTATTAACAAAACAAAAGATGGAGCTGAGAGCCAGAGAGAAATTCTACCTTTAAAAAAATCGTAAAAAGGAAAAATTACCAAAAAAATTGAGGAGACAGGAGCAGAGAGAGACAGAGACCTCAGAGACACAGGGACAGCGATAGAAGGCCAGAGGGGCTCCCTACCACACTAGCTTTGCTTGCTGGAGGCTGAATTATGAGTAGAAAATCTTCATTTCTCCTGTGCCTGAAATATCTAGTTCCCAGTATCCATGTGGATTCTTCTCAGAGAATGGCTCAACTCTCCTGCCTGGGAGAAAGGAGCAGAAGGGCTTATTAAGAAAACAAAAGATGGAGCTGAGAGCCAGAGAGAAATTCTACCTTTAAAAAAATCATAAAAAGGAAAAATTACCAAAAAAAATGAGGAGACAGGAGCAGAGAGAGACGGAGATCTCAGAGACACAGGGACAGGGATAGAAGGCCAGAGGGGCTCCCTACCACACTAGCTTTGCTTGCTGGAGCCTGAATTATGAGTAGAAAATGTTCATTTCTCCTGTGCCTGAAATATCTAGTTCCCAGTATCCATGTGGATTCTTCTCAGGGAATGGCGCAACTCTTCTGCCTGGGAGAAAGGAGCAGAAGGGCTTATTAACAAAACAAAAGATGGAGCTGAGAGCCAGAGAGAAATTCTACCTTTAAAAAAATCGTAAAAAGGAAAAATTACCAAAAAAAATGAGGAGACAGGAGCAGAGAGAGACAGAGACCTCAGAGACACAGGGACAGCGATAGAAGGCCAGAGAGGCTCCCTACCACACTAGCTTTGCTTGCTGGAGGCTGAATTATGAGTAGAAAATCTTCATTTCTCCTGTGCCTGAAATATCTAGTTCCCAGTATCCATGTGGATTCTTCTCAGAGAATGGCTCAACTCTCCTGCCTGGGAGAAAGGAGCAGAAGGGCTTATTAACAAAACAAAAGATTGAGCTGAGAGCCAGAGAGAAATTCTACCTTTAAAAAAATCGTAAAAAGGAAAAATTACCAAAAAAAAATGAGGAGACAGGAGCAGAGAGAGACAGAGACCTCAGAGACACAGGGACAGGGATAGAAGGCCAGAGGGGCTCCCTACCACACTAGCTTTGCTTGCTGGAGGCTGAATTATGAGTAGAAAATCTTCATTTCTCCTGTGCCTGAAATATCTAGTTCCCAGTATCCATGTGGATTCTTCTCAGAGAATGGCTCAACTCTCCTGCCTGGGAGAAAGGAGCAGAAGGGCTTATTAACAAAACAAAAGATGGAGCTGAGAGCCAGAGAGAAATTCTACCTTTAAAAAAATCGTAAAAAGGAAAAATTACCAAAAAAAAATGAGGAGACAGGAGCAGAGAGAGACAGAGACCTCAGAGACACAGGGACAGGGATAGAAGGCCAGAGGGGCTCCTTACCACACTAGCTTTGCTTGCTGGAGGCTGAATTATGAGTAGAAAATCTTCATTTCTCCTGTGCCTGAAATATCTAGTTCCCAGTATCCATGTGGACTCTTCTCAGAGAATGGCTCAACTCTCCTGCCTGGGAGAAAGGAGCAGAAGGGCTTATTAACAAAACAAAAGATGGAGCTGAGAGCCAGAGAGAAATTCTACCTTTAAAAAAATCGTAAAAAGGAAAAATTACCAAAAAAAAATGAGGAGACAGGAGCAGAGGGAGACAGAGACCTCAGAGACACAAGGACAGGGATAGAATGCCAGAGGGGCTCCCTACCACACTAGCTTTGCTTGCTGGAGGCTGAATTATGAGTAGAAAATCTTCATTTCTCCTGTGCCTGAAATATCTAGTTCCCAGTATCTATGTGGATTCTTCTCAGAGAATGGCTCAACTCTCCTGCCTGGGAGAAAGGAGCAGAAGGGCTTATTAACAAAACAAAAGATGGAGCTGAGAGCCAGAGAGAAATTCTACCTTTAAAAAAATCGTAAAAAGGAAAAATTACCAAAAAAAAATGAGGAGACAGGAGCAGAGAGAGACAGAGACCTCAGAGACACAGGGACAGGGATAGAAGGCCAGAGGGGCTCCCTACCACACTAGCTTTGCTTGCTGGAGGCTGAATTATGAGTAGAAAATCTTCATTTCTCCTGTGCCTGAAATATCTAGTTCCCAGTATCCATGTGGATTCTTCTCAGAGAATGGCTCAACTCTCCTGCCTGGGAGAAAGGAGCAGAAGGGCTTATTAACAAAACAAAAGATGGAGCTGAGAGCCAGAGAGAAATTCTACCTTTAAAAAAATCGTAAAAAGCAAAAATTACCAAAAAAAAAATGAGGAGACAGGAGCAGAGAGAGACAGAGACCTCAGAGACACAGGGACAGGGTTAGAAGGCCAGAGGGGCTCCCTACCACACTAGCTTTGCTTGCTGGAGGCTGAATTATGTGTAGAAAATCTTCGTTTCTCCTGTGCCTGAAATATCTAGTTCCCAGTATCCATGTGGATTCTTCTCAGAGAATCCAGAAACTTCTTAATCTGATGTAATTCCACTTGTCTACTTTTGGGATTATTGACTGTGCTTTGGGGGTCTTATTTAAGAAGTCTTCGCCTACCCCAATGTCTTCCAGAGTTTCTCCAGTGTTTTCTAGGAACAGTTTTATAATTTGAGGTCTTAGGTTTAGATATTTGATCCACTTTGAGTTGATTTTTGTCAATGGTGAGAGGTAGGGATTCAGATTCATCTTTCTGCAGGTGCATATTCAGTTTTTCCAGCACCATTTGCTAAAGAGGTTTTCCTTTTCCAACTAGATTGACTGGTACCCCTTGTCAAAACTCAGTTGACTGGAGAACACCCTTCTTCAAGAGACAGACAGCTTCATGACTTCTGTGATCTAGCCATTTTGGGAGAAAGGAAGATGTCCCACTGATCACTGGGCCTCCAGCATACAAAACCCGCATGATCAGCCCTTCTTCAAGAGACAGACAGCTCCATGGCTCCTGTGATCTAGCCATTTTGGGAGAAAGGAAGATGTCCCACTGATCACTGGGCCTCCAGCATATAACCCGAGTGGTAGGAAGACCCCCTTCAAGTCTCCTGTTTCTGTATCAGTCTTTGTCTCTCTCTACCTCTGTCTCTGTCCTCTCTCTCTCTGTCTGTCTTTTTTTTAATTTTTGCTTTTTAGAATTTTTTAAGGTAAGGCATTTTACAGGGCCCTTTGGCCCCTCCTAGGCCTTTATCTTGTTAATAATCCCCTCTCCTCCTTCCAGAACAGCCCTTCTTCAAGAGAGAGACAGCTCCATGACTCCTGCGATCTAGTCATTTCACGCGGCATGTAAGCACACTGTGCAGTTTTCTAATTTTTGAGTTTTATTGAAATTTTTTGAATATTAATTTTTCTTTTTTAGATTTATTTAAAAGTTTTTCTCTTCTTTTTCTCTGTTTCTTGTCTGATTTTTTGCTGTTGTTGTATTGTTTCCCTCTCTCTGCTTCTTTTCTGCACACTCCTCGACCCTCAGATTGAACTTCCAAGTTTGGGAAGAACCCGACCATCCACCAGATGACTAGAAATTGCTGCAGGACCACAAGAAATATGGGGAAGCAGGAAAATACCTATCCGACAAGGGAAACAGATAGCTCCTCTTCATCCACACACAGTTCAAGGGAAATCATGGAAATGTCTGATAAAGAATTCAGAATATTCATAATGGCAAAGCTAACAGAGATGGAAGAGAAGAGAGACAAGGAACTGCTGAAGAGGAAGGAGAAAGGAGTTGAAGAGTTCCAGGAGGTGAGGAAATTCATGCAAGATCTAAAAGAGGAGTTTCACACTTTACAAAAGAATCAGATGGAACTGTTAGAGATGAAGGCTATAATACAAGAAGTCAAAATCTCCCTTGAAAGTATTAAAAGCAGACTAGATCATACAGAAAATAGAGTTTCTAATGTAGAAGAGAAAATGGCTGGCCTAGAAAAATCCTCCACGAAGACTGAGAAAATGGCCCAAAAATTTGAGAATAATATGCGAGAAGTAGTAGGTACAATTAAACGTCCAAACATCCAGATAATAGGCATCCCAGAGGGTGAAGAGACTCATAAGGGCATTGATAATCTATTTCATGAAATCCTGAAAGTAAACTTTCCCAACCTGGAGAGGCACTCAAAGATTCAGTCCCAAGAAATACAGAGGACCCCAAATAGAATCAACCCAAGAAGATATTCTCCAAGACACATTATAGCCAGATTGACCAAAACCACAGACGAAGACAGGATACTTAGACTGGCAAGAGAAAAAAGGCAAGTTACCTACAAAGGGTATCCTATCAGACTAACAGCAGATCTCTCATTGGAAACAATGCGAGTGAGGAAAGAATGGGAAAATATATTCAACGTGTTAAGGGAAAAGCACTTTCAACCGAGAATACTGTACCCAGCAAGGTTATCGTTCATTTGGGAAGAAAAGACACGAACTTTCCCAGATAAACAAAACCTGAAAGAATTTACCAGCACCAGACCAGATCTCCAAGAAGTTCTTAAGGGAGTGCTATGTCAGTAACATTAAATGCAGACACACAGAAATAAGAGTTCAAAAACTAAGAAAATGGGCAACTTAATTGTAGGGACAATGTTTGGAGATGAATATTATATCCCAGAATTCAATCTGGAAGATCGAACCTTAACAGAAGAAAGATTAAGTACATGAGACTGAAACAATGAAACAACATTCTGTAACTTGACTTAATTATTGCTGCTTTTCTCCTAAGCTTTGTTTTCCGGTTTTAAAGGATTTTTATCCTGTCTTGAGCTGTTGATAGGTGCATGTACCTACTATTTGAACAGAATACTAACCTGTTTCTAGGCTTTAAGTTTCAAAGAAATATCATTACCAGTTCAAAACTGCACTTCTTGAAATTACCTGCTGAACTTGCTATTGAAAGTAGTTAGATTACTTATGATATTGTGTGATGAACAAAATGTTGGGCAAAAAGGAATGGAAGACAACTGTATATAGTAGAGACAGTGTAATAAGAGAGTGGGAAAGGGCAGAGGGTCAAACATGGGGTAAAAACCATATATATACATATACATATGTATGAAAGCAGAAATGGAATATTATTGATGATAACATGCATGATTAAGCCACTATGCAGTTTATTCTAGATGGGAAGCCACATTTAGTACGTTGTGATGATGCTCAGGGAATGAATGTTAAGTAATTTAAAAAAAAAGTTGCAGGAGAAAAAAAAATAAAACTGTTCGTATCGAAATTTTGAAAAAATGCATATTTGATGACTGCAGTAAGCTATATAGCCCCAGCTGGGTACTACTTTATAATATGTTCATTCTACTCACTGGGGTTTATGCCTAAAGTCAGACTTGGGTTCATGTATAGGTATATATCAGCTGTGCTAGTTATTGGATATATTTAGACTAATTAAGTTCATTAGCAAATCAATTAAATGGGGGTGGAAGGCATAGAAAACAACCATGGATACCAGAGACAATGTGGGAGGAGGGTGGGACTTGCCAGAGGGTGACGGATAAGGAATCAAGGATGGCAAAACAAAAAACAAAGTATACAAGACATAAGAATTGGAAAATTATTTGCTGAAAACATGTATGTTGATGTGCTTGATTGAGCCAATACACAGTGTATTTTGGATGTTAAATTCATTTGTATGCTGTAATGATGTATAGTGAATTAATGTAAAAAATAAATAAATTTAAAGAGAAAAAAAAAGTCATTTGTCTGAATGTCTGGGAGTTTATTCCTGGGGATTCTATTCTGTTCCATTGGTCCACCTGTCAATTTCTGTTTTGATTACCACAGCTTTGTAGTATATTTTTGGGTCAGACATGAAGCTGAACAATCCTCCACCAAAAATGTGAGAGAAAATGCTATCCATGCCATCACCTCCACTGCTACCTTCTCAAAGTTCTTGTTCCTCATATCTGTCATAAAACTCCCACTTCTCAGGATTTGATAGTACTTCATATGTAAAACTTATTTCTTTAGATTTATCACCAGCATTTGGGTTCTTATCAGGATGGTATTCCTTAGCTAACTTTCTATATGCCTTCTTTAGCTCATTCTCACTGACTATGGTTGTGACACCTAAGATATAGTGCAGTTTCATGTCGACCTCATTGGCTGTGTCGGTTGCCCCATGGAGATCAGGAAAGAAAGTGGCGGTGTGGATGGAGCAGAGCCTGTCCACAAGCAGAGGTGCAGTGCCGGCTAAGGGAGCAAGTCCTCTTTCTTTTATGCCACATGAACCCATGTAAAGTTCTGAAGACTGTGGCAAGTGGTTTCTAAATGGTCTCTGAATAGCTTTACATAGAAACATAGAAACCAGTGATCATGGTAGAGACTACTCCTAGATGGCAAGGGATCTGTAGCCTGTTTTGCTTTGGGAACATTTAAGAAATAAGAGAAAATGAAAACAGCTGGATCCAAATCCTAACCCATGCTATAATGTGATATACCTCAGGAGTCAATTTAGGGACAGACACACACCCCAGGAAGCCCTTAGTGCTTCCACACAGCAGGGAAATATCAACCTTCCCAGTAGCCTGTACAAAGGCCAAGAAGCTGAGAGGACCCTCAAAGGGAGGATTCAGAAGTTATAAGAGGGTAAAGGGTGTGGTTGGGCACAATGACCAACAAAGATTTTGGACGCCTGCTTCAAAATGGGTCTGTACTGGAACTGCCAAACAAGGTAGAAAAAGACTCAGCTTAGTTTTGGGCTGACTTCAGAGGGGGGGTAATATGTGCCACAAACAGCCAGCTATGAAAAAGTATCTGCTCCCTCTGGAAAATCATGGCCTTTAGCACATTTCCCAAAATGACATCAACCAAGGACCAGCGCCAAGAATGTGACTTTCACGTTTCTGCAGCAACAATTTCCTCTTCCTGCCTGGCTTTTTTTCTTATACATATAAATAAAAGAGCCAGTCAATCATTTAAAAACTATGAACATCTTAAGCACTTCCAGGCTTTGCAAGTAGTAATTATTAATAGAAACAAGTGACCATACCTCTTAAAAATGTTATTTTACATATCCCTTTTCTGGTTCCTTAAAGGAGATTTACATATTTGTTCATGCTGAACTGAAGTAATAAGATTTGACACAATGACCACACCAAAATGGATTTTATCCTACTTGATTTATATCACCAGTCTTGCACATAAATATTGCATTTTGCCTGCCTAAAGACTTAAGCCTACAGACAGAGGACTGGAAGTAAACCAGTCTATGCTTTAAGAAGAATACAGTAGAGCAAAAGAAGAACAAAATATTAGGAAAGCCCAGATGTGTAACTGGCTCACTGTGTTCAGGCTTACCCAGAAGCCACTGTAAAATCTAAAGGGAAAGCAATATTCATTATTCAGGTTTTGCCCTCAACATCTACTCCTCATCTTTCTATTCTTGTTTAGTCTGTCTTTTCTCCTGAGTCATAACATTTCTTTAATCTGGAAAAGATTAATGTCTTATTTCTTGACTGTTCTAGATCCCTCTGTTAGCTTTTTTCTCCAGCAATTATTGCGTCATCAGCCCTCCTAATATGACAGAGATTTTTAAACCACCCAGCTACATACCTCAGGTCTAGTTGCATCATAAGCAGCAGTCTTTCAGTGGGAATCCCTTCAGCTGGAGCTGTAAAGGAAACTAAGGCCTAAAAATGTTTCCATCAACCCAGGTAAGGAGGGGTTTCTGATTTGCCTGGTACTCGATGAACTATTTCTGGTACATACCCTATGTGAAGAGCTTGATTTGCTGCTAAAAGAATATTGCCCTCCACTTTCTAGTTACAAAGGTATCTCATTGAAAGAAAGCTATATCATGCCAGGAGGTGGAAATAGAGATGCCTCATAGAGGTCACTGTGGTAGGAGGGGACTCCAAAAGTTTGTGGAAAATGGAATTAAAGTATATGACTGTAGTGAATTTTCACTTAAGAGCATGGGTCTGTTTTGCACCAAAGATTAATAAGTAATACATAAATAAATAAATATAAATAAAACTAACCCAGGGACCAGCAGTCAGCGTAATGGCTATGCTGCTGGACTCCCATGTAGTCGACTGCGGTTCGAGTCCTGGACCTGGTGGCTTAAAAATCATGCCGGGTGCGTGTGTGTGCATGCGTGCCCAAGATTCCAAGAGGAGAACGGAGGAGAAGGAATTGTGGTGTGGCCATCCCCCCTAGGGGGTGAATTCTCGCTTTCTGTCTCTCTGTCTCTCTCTGTCTGTCTGATGAGTGCACGTGCCCTATAACAAAAATAAAATAAATAAAATAAAATAAAATAAAACTAACCCAGAGCCAGTTCTTCAGCTTCTCAGACTTCAGAAAACAGCTTAAAAGACCAGTTTTCTATTGTACTTTGATGAGATTGTTAGTCATGTTACAGAAGTGTAAAGTTATCTTTACAAAATTATGTGAGAATCCAAAGAAATGTTGATAGTCTTATCTTAGGAAATAAGCCACTTGATTTTTATTTTCCTATAGCTTTGCATCTAATTCATCAGATTTTCATATTAATTCTTCCTTGAGAACATATCCCATATTTATCCACTCCTCCTTATCCACTGCTAACACTTAACTCCAGTTATTTCTCTCACCTAGATTACCATGATAGCTTTCTGACAGGTCTCCTGGCATACTTTCTTGACCCACTACTGTCCATTCTACATGGCGAGTTAGAACCATTTAATTGTCATACTGAAAAACCTCCTAGCTTACTATTACAGTCACGATAAAATAAAAACATTTTAACATAAAAAACTAGACTGTATATTATCTGTCTACTTATTTCATCTAATACCATTCCTTCTTTATCAACATGCTTCAGTCATGCTGGCCTTTATTTATTTACTTATTTATTTTACAATTGAAGTATGAATTTATTTTGGTACACAAGCTTTTTGAAATTCACAGTTTTCCCATTACACATATTTTCTATGAACTTTTTTATTCTGAAATATTTTTAAAATTAATTAATTTATATTAATTCCTTAAGCATCGTCACAGTATACAAAATATGATTTCCCATCAAGAATACTGTGTGGGAACCAGCAGTTAGCGTAATGGCTATGTCGCTGGACTCCCACGTAGTCGACCGCGGTTCGCGTCTCGGACCCGGTGGCTTACAACTCACGCCGGGCACGTGTGCGTGCATGCCCAAGATCCTGAGAGGAGAATGGAGGAGAAGGGATTGTGGCGTGACCATCCCCCCTGGGGGGTGATTTCTCGCTTTCTGTCTCTATGTCTCTCTCTGTCTGTCTGGCGAGCGCACGCGCACTATAGCAAAAAAACCTCTCAAAAAAAAAAAAAAAAAGAATATACTGTGTAGTGGCTTAATCATGCATGTTATCTAATTTTCCATTCTGACCCTCTGCCCTTTCCTACCCTCCTCCCACACTACCTCTGGTGTCTACAGTTGTTTTCTATTCCTTTTCTCCCACATTTTATTGTTCACAAAATTTCATATATAATCTAACTACTTTCAATAGCAAGTTCAGCTGGTAATTTCAAGAAAAGCAGTTTAAACTTTAATAAATCAAAGAAATGCTAAGGAACTTTGCTTAAAACTTAAATCCAGGAAACAAGTTAGGATTCTGTTCAAATAGTAGGTACATGAACTTATCAACAGCTCAAGACAGGACAAAAATCCTTAAAACTGGAAAACAAAACCTAGAAGAAAATCAGCAATGTTTTAGTCAAAAGTTAAGAAATGCTATTTCACCAGTTCAGTCTTATGTACTTTATCTTCTGTTGTGGTCCAATCTTCCCGATGAAATTCTGGGATATAATATTCAACACCATACTTCTCCCTACAATTAAGTTGGCCAATTTCTTAGTTTTTGAACTCTTATTTCTGTGTGTCTGTATTTAAGTTTTTCTAGTATAGCACTCCCTTGAGAGCTTCTTGGCGATCTGGTCTGGTGTTGGTAAATTCTTTCAGGTTTTGTTTATCTGAGAATGTTCTTGTCTTTTCTCCCTATATAAAGGATAATCTTGCTGGATACAGTATTCTTGGTTGAAGATACTTTTCCCTTAACACTTTGAATATATTTTCCCATTCTTTCTTCATTCGCATTCTTTCTGATTAGAGGTCTGCTGTTAGCTCTGTGGGATATCCTTTGTAGATAACTTGTCATTTTTCTCTTGCCAATCTTATAACTTGTCTTTGTCTGGGGTTTTGGTCAGTCTGGCTGTAATGTGTCTTGGAGAAGATCTTCTTGGGTTGATTCTACTTGGGATCCTTTATATTTCTTGGAACTGGATTTTTGAGTGCCTCTCTAGATTTGGAAAGTTTTCTTGCAAGATTTCATAGAATAGATTATCAATGCCCTTATAAATCACTTTGCCTTCTGGGATACCAATTATCCGGATGTTTGAACGTTTGATAGTATCTAGTATTTCTCATATATTATTCTCATTTTGGGGGCAATTTTCCCAGTGTTTGTGGTGGATTTTTCTAGGCAGCAATTTCCTCTTCTATGTCTGAGATTCTATTTTCTGTATAATCTAGTCTGCTTTTACTACTTTCAAGGAAGAATGAGAACTAATGATTTCAGAAAAAGAGGAAAATGAAGATTTTCTACTGATAATTCACCCTCCAGCCCACAAACTTGAGTGGAGAGGCAAGGGACAGGCCTTCAGAAGAAGAGTTTTCCATGGCTCCTGAGAACTAGTAATTTTGCATGGCATGCTTGAGCACTGTACATTTTAATTTTTTTCCTTTTTTTAAAAAAATTAATTTTTTTTAAAAAATTTTCTTTTTTTTTTCTCCCTGTTTCTTTGATTTCTGTCTCTGTCTCTCTCTCTCTCTTTTTCTTTTTCTTTTATTTCATTACTCTGCTCCTCAATCTCCATTCCCTGTGTTTCTAGACAGATCTAAGGGAACCATAGCCAAACTCTAAATACTATTACAGTTAACATATACCTCAATATCCACTCAGTCTGCTGCACAAAGGGATAAAAAACATAATGGCAAAGAGATTCCAGATCGCCTCCTTCTGCATGCTCCTGAACACTCAGATTGAGCTTCAAGAATTAGGAAGAAACACACCATCAATCAGATGACTAGAGATCACTGCAGGGCCACAAGATATATGGGAAAGCAAGAAAATACCTCTACTCCAAGGGAAAAGAATAATTCCTCTTCATGCAAGGACAGTTCAATGGAAATCATAGAAGTGTCTGATAAAGAATTTAGAATATTCGTAATGATGAAGCTAACACAGATGGAAGAGAAGAGAGACAATGAACTGTGCAAGAGGCAGGAGAAAGGAGCTGACAAGTTCCAGGAGGTGAGGAAATTCTTACAAGATCTAAAAGAAGAATTACACACTTTAAAAAATAATCAAATGGACCTATTAGAGATGAAAGCTATAATACAGGAAGTCATACTGGCCTTTCTAGTCTACTTACTTATCACACTCCTAGTTGTTCCCTCTGACTATAAGTGTTCCCCAAGATTTCATTTTGCTGAGTTCTTGTCATTCAAATTTCATTTTTATGTCATTCAGTTATTCTGTATTACATCACCATGTTTCTTTTACCTTAATTTAAAAAATTTATTTCTCATGACTACATTGTATATTGATATAATCAAAGTTATTACCATATACATTATCATCAACAGGTAACTTTCCATTTTTATTTTTATTTTTTTCCATTTTTATATTAAATATTTTGCTTTCCTCCTCCCATGGCTCCCTCACCCCATTGCCTACCCCGTCACATAATGTCTCTATTAACTTTTTACATTAAATTTATTAATATTTTCTTTATTATCAGTCCCTTATAATATCAAACCAACATATAATCTGCACAAGAACAGGAACATTAGCAACCTTGTCCAACTTCATTCCCTGCCACTAGAACTTTGTCCAGGGCTTAATATTACATGAAAGCAGAATTTTGTTATATTTCTCATTGTATCACCATGGCCTGTAACAGTGGTAGGTACTGAATATTGATTCAGTAAGTGAATAAATAGTAGGATTAAAATTAATATTTTTGAACGTGTTAAAGCCAGCTAATTCTCATTTTGTACCAATTATTTGTCTTTGGTATAATAATACACAAGTGTAAGCTTTTAAAATGTTTATGAGGTACAAAAAGAAAGTAATCTTCTGGATGTTATTCATTCTTTCCCTTTATCATATGTCTTCTGCTGCTTTTTAAAAATAATTATTTTATTAATTTATTAATTTTATTAATCATTTTTTTCTTTAAATTTACTTATTTACATTAATTCACTATATATCATTACAGCATACAAAATGAATTTTCCATCCAGAATACACTGTATATTGGCTCAATAAAGCACATCAACATACGTTTTATCAACAAATAATTTTATATTTCCTATGTCCTGTATATTTTGCTTTTTTTTTTTTGTCATCCTTGATTCCCTATTCCTCACCCTCTGCCGTGTCCCACCCTCTTACCACATTGTCTCTGGTATCCATGGTTGCTTTCAATGCCCCCCATTTAATTAATTTGCTAATGAACTTAATTAGTCTAAATATTTCCAATAGCAAGCGCAGCTGATATATACATATACATGAACCCAAGTCTGACTTAGGCATAAACTTCAGTGAGTAGAATGAACATACTATAAAGTAGTCCCTAGCTGGGGCAATATAGCTTACTGCAGTCATCAAATATGCATTTTTTAAAAATTTTGATAAGAACAGTTTTAGTGCTTTTTTTTTCCTCCTGAAACTTTTTTTTAATTAATTTGCATTCATTCCCTGAGCATCGTCACAACATACTAAATGTGGTTTCCCATCTAGAATAAACTGCATAGTCGCTTAATCATGCATGTTATCATCAATAACATTCCATTTCTAGTTTCATATATATGTTTGTATATATATATATATATATTTTTTAACCCCATGTCTGACCCTCTGCCCTTTCCCACCCTCTTATTACACTATCTCTCCTGTTTACAGTTGTCTTCAATTCCTTTTCCCCCAACATTTTGTTGATCACACAATATCATAAGTAATCTAACTACTTTTAATAGCAAGTTCATCTGGTAATTTCAAGAAAAGCAGTTTTGAACTGGTAAGGATATTTCCATAAACTTAAAGCCTAGAAACAGGTTAGGATTCTCTTCAAATAGTAGGTACATGAACTTATTGATAGCTCAAGACAGGACAAAAATCCTTAAATCCGGACAACAAAGCCTAGAAGAAAAGCAGCAATATTTTAGTCAAGTCACAAAATGTAGTTTCATCAACTCAGTCTCATGTACTTAATCTTTCTTCTGTTGTGGTTCTATCGTCCAGATTGAATTCTGGGATATAATATTCAACTCCAGACTTGTCCCTAAAATTAAGTTTCCCATTTTCTTAGTTTTTAAACTCTTATTTCTGTGTGTCTGCATTTAATTTTCCTGACATAGCACTCCCTTAAGAACTTCTTGGAGATCTGGTCTGGTGCTGGTAAATTCTTTCAGGTTTTGTTTTTTTGAGAATGTTTGTGTCTTTTCTTTCCAAATGAACAATAATCTTGCTGGGTACAGTATTCTCGGTGAAATTGCTTTTCCCTTAACACTTTGAATATACTTTTCCATTCTTTCCTCACTTGCATTGTTTCCGATGAGAGGTCTGCTGTTAGTTTGATGGGATAGCCTTTGTAGGTAACTTGCCTTTTTTCTCTTGCCAATCTTAGTATCTTGTCTTTGTCTGTGGTTTTGGTCAATCTGGCTATAATGTGCCTTTGAGAAGATCTTCTTGTGTTGGTTCTATCTGTGGTCCTTTGTATTTCTTCGCACTGGATCTTTGAGTGCCTCTCTAGGTTTGGAAAGTTTTCTTGCAGGATTTCATGGAATAGATTATCAATGCCCTTATGAGTCTCTTCGCCTTCTGGGATGCCTATTATCCAGATGTTTGGATGTTTCATGGTATCTAGTATTTCTCATATATTATTCTCAAATTTTTGGGCAATTTACTCAGTCTTCGTGGCGGATTTTTCTAGGCTAACAATTTTCTCTTCTACATCTGAGATTCTATTTTCTATATGATCTACTCTGCATTTTATACTTTCAAGGGAGATTTTGACTTCCTGTATTATAGCCTTCATCTCTAACAGTTCCATCTGATTCTTTTGTAAAGTGTGAAATTCCTCTTTTAGATCTTGCATGAATTTCCTCACCTCCTGGAACTTGTCAACTCCTTTCTCCTTCCTCTTCTGCAGTTCATTGTCTCTCTTCTCTTCCATCTCTGTTAGCTTTGCCATTATGAATGTTCTAAATTCTTTATCAGACATTTCCATGATTTCCATTGAACTGTATGTGGATGAAGAGGAGTTATCCTTTTCCCTTGGAGGAGAAGTATTTTCCTGCTTTCCCATATTTCCTGTGGTCCTGCAGTGATTTCTAGTTATCTGGTGGATGGTCGGTTTCTTTCCAAACTTTGAAGTTCAATCACACGAGTTTGTGTGCTGGAGGCCGAATTATCAGTGGACAATCTTCATTTCTCTGTTTTCCCCAAAATAGCTAATTCTCAGGAGCCATGTAGGTCTCTTGTACTGTTTTGAGACACAGGATCTAATGTCTCTCTAGTAATTATAGAAGCAAACTTTTACATTCAGTTATTACAATCTGTGGTACACACAACTTTTTTGCCACATCCTTGGACACTATCATTGACCACCTCAGAAAAATCAGTCCATGTTTTCCCTGGAAGTATTGAGACATGTATTGTGTTCAATGCTGAGGGGGATACCACTAAGGAGGTCTCCAACTTCTGGGTAAAGACAGAGGATTAAACACACACACACATTGATCTTCATCTCTCCAAAACTCACTTAAACAATAGTAAGTGGATTTTTCTCCCCCACAGATCAGGATATTTTAAGAGTTGTCTGTGGGAAATTTGACTAATCATTAAATAAATATCTCAGGTATTGACATTGAGGATTGAGGATTTATCACTTAAACAGATAGATTACCCTATGTTAAAGCCTACAAACTTCAAGAATAAACCACCTGTTCAAAGATTCAAAAAAGCAAAATATACAGGAAACAAGAAATGGAAAATTATTTGTTGACAATAATACGTATGTTGATGTGCTTGATTGAGCCAATATACAGTGTATTTTATATGGAAAATCTCATTTTGTATGCAGTAATAATGTATAGTGGATGAATGTAAATAAATAAATAAATTTAAATTTAAAAATTTAGTAATTTACCATTTTAAATATGTGAAAAATTTCATAGAGATCCAGGCTTTCTTTTTTAAGTCTCTAATAAATATACAAAGAACAAAACAAACAGGAATAATCAACTCATAAGACTCAGAGGAAGGGTAAAGATAAGAAAGCATCAATAAAAATTATGATAAATATTCTTCGAGAAATCAAAGAAGTGGAGTAGCACGTGGTGTGGAGATTAAGGATGATAGATACCAAGTGGCTGACTGAACAGTTCAAGTCCCATACCCAGCGGCTTGAAAACACACTGGGTATATGTGTGTGTATGCCCCAAATCCTAAAAGGAGAATGGAGGAGAAGGGATTGTAGCATGGCCATCCCCCTGAAGGTGGAAGTGCTTTCTCATATCCCCTCTTCTCTTTTTCTTTCTGTCTCTCTCTCTTTCTGGCAAGCATACTTGCCCTATAGCAAAAACTAAAACTAAACTAAACTAGAAGGAGGAGGAGGAAGAGGAGGAGGAGGAGGAGGAGAAGAAGAAGAAGAAATAAAATATTATAATCCAACAACAAAAACAAATTATTACATTTTAAAATAGAATATTCAGAAAACTTGAAATGGCTCTTGGGAATTAAAACTAACACATCAGAAATAAAAAAGTTCAATAGAACTGCCCTCTCCTGCCATCATTCCTTGCTCTTGTGTGGCGGTGGCAGCGGAAGTCAGTGAGAATTACTGAGGCCAGAGATCACCTTGGGAACTACACTGTCTCCCCACCACTTTCAGGTGCCCAGAGACCCACCTGCTTCTAGTTTCCTTCCCTGCCATCATTCCTGACGCCTACTTGACTGAGCCTGATGAATCCAGTGAGAAGATTCAGGCCAGAGATAGTCTTGGGAATTCCACTGTCTCCCCACCACTTTCAGCTGAAATAATGAATATCAACCCCAGGTGAACCTATTCTCAAGAAACTGGGAGGCCATTGAACTATCCAGTTCCAGCAGAAATTAGAAAAAATATATATAATTTATCAGATGACCAGAAACCAGTGCAGAGAAACAAGAAATATGAGAAAGCAAGAAAATACCTCTCTCCCAAAATAAAAGAACAATTCCTAATTATCCACAGACAGTACACTGGAATTCATGGAAAAGTTATATAAACAATTCAGATTACTTATAGTGACAAAACTAAATGAGATTCAAGAGAAAAGAGACAACAAAATCCGGAAGATTCAAGACAAAAGAGAATATGAGCTACAGGGGATCAGAAAGTCCTTCCATAATTAGAAAGAATTAGACACCATAAAAAAGAATCAAATAAAACTATTAGAGATGAAGGTTGTAACACAGGAAATAAAACCTCCCTTGAAAATATTAGAAGCAGATTAGATCATGCAGAAGCTCGAATCTCAGATGTAGAGGATAAAACTTCTGACCTAGAAAAAAATCACCAAAAAAACTGAAAAATAACCAAAAATAATAAGGACAATATATGAGAAATACTTAGATACCATTAAATATACAAACATCCAAATAACTGGTATCCCAGAAAGTGAAGAAACTAATAAAGTCATTGATAAATTATTCCACAAAAACCTGGAAGAAAATTTTCCAACTCTAGAGAAGCGCTCAAACATCCAGGCTCAATAAATACAAAGAGCCTCAAAAAGAATCAACCCAAGCAGGTCCTCTCCACAGCTTATCATAGTCAGAATGGCCAAAACCACACATAAAAGATACTTAATTGGTATGAGAAAAATGTCTAGTAACTTGCAAGGTTATCCCATCAGGCTGTCATCAGACCTAAAACTGGAAACAATACAAGAAGGAAAGAATGGGAAGATATATTAAAAGTGTTAAGAGAGAAAAAAAATCAACCCAGATTATCTTTCAAGTGGGAAAAAAAAATCTCAGATAAACAAAACCTGAAAGAATTTATCAATAGCAGATCACCTCATCAAGAAATTCTGAAGGGAGGGCTATACCAGGAAAATAAAAGAAAGAGAAAGAAATAAGAGAACAAAAATGACCAAGAAAATGGCCAACTTAATGGTAAAAACAAGTCCAGAAATATTGATAATGATGTTGAATGTTAATGGATTAAATTCTCTAGTCAAGAGACACAGACTGGCTAATTGAATTAAAAAACAGAAACCCTTTCTTGCCTACAAGAAATGCACCTCATGGATAAAGACACAAATATTTTGAAACTAAAGGTCTGGAAAAAAGTATTCCATGCAAATAGAAACTGAAAAATAGCAGGAGTCACAAAACTGACTTTAGAAAAAACAGGCTTTAAGACAAAAAGTGTAAGAAGAAACAAATAAGGGCATTATACATTAGTGAAAGGACTAATTCATCAAGAAGATATAACACCTATAAATATCTATGCACCCAACTCAGGAGTACCCAAATACATGAAGAAAAGACTACTAGAGCTAAAGAGAAAGATAGACTGTCACGCTAATTGTGGGGAATCTCATCACCCCACTATCTACTTTGAACAGATGACCTAGATAAAAAATAAGCAAAGAGATACAATATCTAAATGATACCATAAACTAGACATGACTGACATCTATAGAACTTTCAATCCAAAAATCATAATATAAATATTTTTTCACCCTGATATGGAATCTTTTCAAAGATTATCCACATAATAGGACACAAATCAAGCCTTTACAGATTCAAAGGCATAGAAACTCTATCCAGCATTTTCTCTGACCACGATGGAATTAAACGTGATATTCATTTCAGAAAAAAAAAGATGAAAATACACAATCAAATGAAACTAAATGACTGACACCAGAATGACTTCACAACTACTGAAAAATCAATACTCAAATCAAGAGATTCATGAAAACCAATGATAATTAGTACATGAGTTTCCATAATCTATGGGACAAAGCAAAAGCAGTCATAAGAGGGAATTTCATAACAATTTGCACACATAAGAAAAAGATGGAAAGATGGCAAATGGAAAACCTAACATTATCCCTCAGAGAATTAGAAATAAACACCAAAAAAGGCCTGAAAAAAAGAAATAATAGTTGAGCAGAAATAAATTAAATATAAAATAAATGAACTATATAGAAAATAAATAAAAGCAAAAGTTCATTCTTTGAAAAGATAAAGAATGATACACCATTAGATAGATTAATTTAGAAGAAGAGAGAAAGGAACCACATAAATCAAATTCACAATAAAACAGGCAATATTACAAAAGACACAATAGAAATACAAAAACATCTTAGAGGATACTATGAACGACTATATGCCAACAAACAAGAGAACATGGATGAGATGGACAATTTCCTGTGCACATATAAACTATCAAGATTGAATCAGAAAGACATAGAAAGCCTGAATAGATGGATAACAAGCAATGCATTTGAATCAGTAATAAATACCCTCCCAAGAAAGAAAAGCCCTGGTCCTAATTGCTTCATTTCTAAATTCTATGAAACTTTTAAAGAGTTAAACCCTTTTAAAATATAAATATTTCTACATATTTAATGCAATTCCAATTAAATTACCAGAGAAATTCTTCCTATATTGAGAAAAAGACAATTATAGAATTTGTCTGGAAACATAACAGACCCCATGTTGCCAAAGCAATCATGCACAAGAAGAGTGGAGTGGGCAGCATCTCACTCCCTGACCCCAAAATATATTATAAAGCTGTGATAATAAAAACAACATGGTACTGGCACAAAAAACAGACACATGGACCAATGGAACTGTATAGCAATCTCAGAAAGAAAACTCAAACATACAGCCAACTGATTTTTAACAAAGGTTAAAAGTCAATCTCTTGGGAAAAGGGAAACCTCATAAGCAATTGGTGCTGGAAAACCTGGGTATCAACCTGCAGAAAGATGAAACTGGACCCCTACCTGTCACCATTAGCAAAAATCAACTCAAAGTGGATCAAAGATCTAAACCTAACACCTCAAACATGAAACTACTGGTAGAAAACACTTGGGAAACTCTGGGAGATATTGGAGTAGGCAATAACTTCTTAAATAAGACCCCCGAAGCACAGGCAATAATCCCCAAAATAGACAAGTGGGATTAAATAAGATTAAGAAGTTTCTACATAGCAAAAGACTCAGTAATTAGTGTGAATCAACAACCCTTGAAATAGAAAAATATTTTTTGTAATTATGCCTCAGATAAGGGACTGAAAACCAGAATACACAGGGAACTCAAGTGGCTTACCCAAAAACAAAAATAAGGGTCAATCCAATTAAAAGTTGGGAAAATGATCTAAACTAACAACTCTCTAAGGAATAAGTACAAATGGCCAAAAAAGCATCTGAAAAAAAAATGCTCAACATCCCTCAGCATTAGGGAGATGTAGATCAAAATCACAATGAGATACTACATAATTCCAGTCAGAATGGCTAAGATTAAAAAACAAAAATTAGTAAGTACTGGCAATACTGTGGTGAAAAGGGAACACTTTTAGCCTGTTGGTGGGAATGAAAATTGTTTCAGCCACTGTGGAGAATTATTTGAAGGTTCCTCAAAGATCTACAAATAGAACTATCATATAATCCAGCATTTCCTCTCCTGGGTATCTGCCCAAAGGATAGACGAGCACTGATTTGAAAAAGTGCCTGTACATCTATGTTTACTGTGGCATTATTCACAATTCCTAAGGCATAGGGGCAAGGGAGTGGCATGGTGGTTAAGAGTGCTGGACTCCCACATGGCTAACTATAGTTTGTTACCCAGATCTGGCAGCTTGCTTTCTCATTTTCTCTCTTTGTCACTTTCTCTCTCTGTCCCTCTTTGCTATAAATAAATAAATAAATAAATAAATAAATAAATAAATAGACAAACAAATAAATAAAAATAATTTATATATATGCACTTAATTGCTTAATTGCTAAGCCATGGAACCAACCCAGATGTCCTCAAGTAGATGAATAAATTGGAAAAGTCTGGCACATAGAATCTATGGAATATTATTCAATCATAAGACACAATATATCCTGGCATTTGATTTAAAAAATGGTGAATATGGAAGATTTACTACTGATTGAGGCAAGCCAGGCTATGAAAGAGACATTGTATATCTCCCCTTAATATGTACTGACTGTCTGCACTCTCTGGTGGTGAAAACAGAAAGACTAGAGGATATAGAAGCATGGAAAATGGTTATGAATAGTGGAGACAGTGCAGGTAGAAGGTTGGAGAAGAAGGACAGTGTGACGAAAAAGTCAGGAGAAAAATTGAGAGGCAAAACATTTATGGGACACACAAATGGATTATTATATGTTGATGATAATGTGTATAGTATCCTCAACTGGACTGGTGTGAAGTGCATTTATGTTGGGTAAATTCACTTTACAAGCTAAGTGATATATAGTGATTGAATGTATAAAAGATTAAAAAAAATATTTCAATAGAACTATTGGGTGATAAAATTGAGGAAACAATCAAATAATAAAGGAAAAAATACAGACTTAAAAAATAGCAGAGAAATTATTTTTAAAAATTAGAAGACTTGTCCTGAAAGCATAATATCCAAATTGTATGACTTCCAGGAAAAGAAAAGGAAAAAATAGAGGATTAAATAAAATCCTTTTCAATTTCCCAGAACTAAAGAATATGAGTTTCTGGGCTGAAGGGATCCACCAAATGCCCTGCACAGTGGGTAAAACAGGCATATATATCCTCATGAATTTTTTTTTTTTTAAGAATTATTTATTTTATTTTATTCACTTATCTTAATTTGTCCAGAGAGAGACACAGAGAGAGAGAGAAAGAGAGAGAGGGAAGCTGAGAAAGCGAGCCACCAGGTCCAGGACTTGAACCGTGGTCGGCCATGTGGGAGTGTCCAGTGCCTTAACCACCACGCCACCTGCTGGTCCCCTCCTCATGAAATTTTATAACATTGAGTATTAAAAGAAGATTCCACAAACTTATAGAGAGAAAAAAATAAGTTTCACTAGAATCATTATAGTAATGGACTTGTCAATAAAACCATTGTAGGCTGAAAAATCATTTACCATGCCTTGAAAATTCTGAGGGAACTTTTCCAACCTGAGACTATCTCTGGACAAAGGCTTAACTGAATAGAGAATAATTTTTTTTTTTTTACTTTACTAAAGAACAAAAATGCTTTCCACATGTCCTTCCTTAGAATGCTAGTGAAGAATGAACTCTACCAAAATAAGAGAATAAATCAAGAAATAATATATATGATGCAGAAATCAGGAGAGCCAATACAAAAGAGAGTAAAATAATTATTGGGATGCTGGCGAAGGGAAATCACAATACAAGAGTTTGAAGGATGCAATGAGTCTATATCAAGACCAGATAGAAATCTTGGGGAGAGATTTGTTCAAGAAGATGAAACTGGCAAACTATTGTGTTTGAACACACTTAAAGGACAATACAACTGAGAGAGAATGGAGATAAATGATAAAACTAAGCAAACAAAACAAAGAAGAGGAAAAATACTTCACACAAAAATGAGAAGCCGTATGTGGAAAGAAAAGTATTCATAATATAAACATGGTTTTTGTAAATAAGTTTACTTGGTCATAATCATGTACTCACTGAATATTGATATACTGAAGGTCTAGGAGACTGGGGTGAAAGAGAGGAAAATTCTCACTGTCCATATTGGGAAATCAAAAGATAATGCCCCAAATCAAAAAATTCAAGAAATTGAAATATAAAAATACTATTGAAAGACCTGAAACTAGTATGACCATTGTGAGAAACAATATGGAACTTCTTCAGAAATTTATAAATAGAACTACCATATGACCATGTAATCCCACTCCTGGATATTTACTCAAAGGACAGAATATCACTCAGTCAGAAAGACAGTTGCACATCCATGTTTATTGCAGCATTATTTACAATTGCTAAGACAAAGAGTCAACCTAAGTGCCCAAGACCAGATGACTAGATTGAAAAAAATGTGGCACATAGAAGTTCTTTTTTTGTGGTGTAAGAGTTTTTAAAAACTTAAATGTTGTTTCAATAGTTTAAATTTTCCTATTTAAAATACACTAAATATTGAAAAATACCTGTTTGAACATATTCTGTGGTTCATTAATTTAGTGGATTTAATACCAATAAAATGTATTTATATTTGTACAGAACACAATGAGACTTAAAGCAAAAGACCAGTCAGTGGCATGGTGGCTAAGGCAACTGGATCCCACATGGCTAACTGTGCCATCTCAGTCCCAGACCCTGCAGCTTTAAAAACCCACTGGAAGCTTGAAAAACGCATGTGCGAGCATGCCCAAAATCCAAAGAGGAGACATAGAGCAGAAAGAATTGTGGTGAGTCCATTCATCTGGGGAGTACTTTCTCACTTTCTCTCACTCTCTCTGTCTCTCTGTGTTTCTTTATAGCAAGCACATGTGCCCTACAGAAAAAAAAATAACATTTTTTAAAGCAGAAGGAAAATAGTTAAAAATAAGACAGATGTTTAAGACCACAGTTTTAACTGCATAGTTATTTAGTTATTTAGTCATTTATTAATCTACCACCTAGTCTTGTATAAACTATCAACTATATTAAAACTAAACATACTATAATAACCAAAACATACTTCATCAAACTATTGAAATCATCACTTTGATGAGGAAAGTGAATAAGTTGTATACTTTGGTTGACTTGTTTATAAGTTTTTTTTTTTTTAAATGGCACATATACACAATGGAATACTACTCAACGATAAAGAAAAATGAGATCCTGTCATTTAATACAAAGTGATCAATATAATACTAAGTGAAATAAACCAAACTGTGACAGACAAAATCATATATCCTTGCTCAGTATAAACCAAATAGCTCCACTCTATAACAGAAAATGAAATATTTGAAGACATAAGTAGAGAGGACAACTGTGGATACAAGAGACTGCATAGAGAGTAAGGGGTTAGGGGAATAGAAGGGGATTAGATTAAAGAATTTAACAGACACAGGAATGCAGATAAATGGGGCATATTGATTGTGGAATGACATATCACAACTGAGTGAAAAATCAGACATTGCCGTGTGTGTGTGTGTGTGTTCTTTGTTGAAAATAATAAATATGATGTTATCCTTGATTTGATCATCATACATTGCATGCATGTTTTGAAAATCCCTGTTGTGCCCCACAAAGATGTACAACGAAATATAAATAACAAATTTCAAAATAAAATAAAAAAGAAATGTACATAATATAGACAGCATACAGAGGCAGTTGTAGTACTTATTTTGGGTATAAAGACAATTGCAGCATGTTGATTGTGAATGACCAGAATGGGTCAGCTGTGATCAATCTAGAATCTAGTCTATAAAAGACATATTCCACATTAAAAAAAAAATCTGAGTAAGCCAGGCAAAATAGCACCCTAGAAATGCTCACTGTTGCATCTCTCTGGGAAGAAAGGCTAAAAAAGTGTCAATAAATGCCTATATTATGGAACAGAATAAACCCAAAACATACAACCAACTGTTCCTTGACAAAGGGCATAAGACAATCTAGTATGGAAAAGAAAATCTTTTCAGCATATGGTGCTGGAAGAACTAGATATCAACCTGCAGGAGAATGAAACTGGAACTTTATCTCTCACCACTAACAAAAGTTGACTCAAAATTGATTGAATTTCTAAACATAAAACTTCAAACCAGGGACCAGCAGTTAGCGTAATGGCTATATCTATGGACTCCCATGTAGTTGACTGCAGTTCGAGTCCCGGACCCAGTGGCTTAAACTCGTGCCGAGCGCCTGTGTGTGCGTGCCCAAGATCCTGAAAGAAGAATGGAGGAGAAGGGATTGCGGTGTGGCCCTCCTCCCTGGGGGGTGATTTCTCACTTTCTGTCTCTCTGTCTCTGTCTGTTTGGCAAGTGCACACGCACTACGCACTATAGCAAAAAACCTCTCAAAAAAAATAACTTCAAACCATAAAAATACTGGAGGAACACAGGGTAAACTTTTGGACATCTTCGAGTAGATAAAGACTTCTTAGAGAAGACCTGTAAAGCACAGGCAATTGTCCCAAAAAGAGACAAGTGGGACTATATTAGGCTGAGAAACTTCTGCATAGCAAAGAATAATTTGAGTAGGAAGACAACCCTCACAGTGGGAAAATGTATTTGAAACTGTACCTCAGATAAGGGACTGATAAATAAGATTTACAGGGAACTCAAGCAACTTATCCACAAAAAAAATCAATACAATTAAAATATGGGAAAATGAGATGAAAATACAGCTCTCCAAGGAAGACATGGGTATGGCCAAAAAACATATGAAAACATGCTTGACACTTTTTATCATAAGGAAAATGCAAATCAAAACCAAAATGAGGGGGAACCAGCAGTTAGCGTAATGGCTATGTTGCTGGACTCCCACGTAGTCGACCGCGGTTCGCGTCTCGGACCCGGTGGCTTACAACTCACGCCGGGCGCGTGTGCGTGCGTGCCCAAGATCCCGAGAGGAGAATGGAGGAGAAGGGATTGTGGCGTGACCATCCCCCCTGGGGGGTGATTTCTCGCTTTCTGTCTCTATGTCTCTCTCTGTCTGTCTGGCGAGCGCACGCACCCTATAGCGAAAAACCTCTCAAAAAAAAAAAAGAAAAAAAAAAAACAAAATGAGATACCAGTTAACCCCAGTCAGAATGGCTAAAATTAAAATAATAAATAATGGTAAGTACTGGTGAGGCTGTGTTGTAAAGAGCACTCAGAGAGGAGAGCACCAGAGATCCCCACTCCAAGACCAGGGAATCTGAACCAGTTCCCCTCTTGATCCTGGAGTACACAATCCAATCACCTAACTCTTAACATAAATTTGTTCAATTTTTTTAAAAGAATTATTTATTTAACTTTATTTATTTATTCATTTATTTTTAATTTTACCAGAGAGAGCTACAGAGAGAGAGAGAGAAAGAAGGTGAGAAAGCAAGCCATCAGGTCCAGGACTCGAACTGTGGTCGACCATGTGGGAATATCCACTGCCTTAACCACCATGCCACCTGCTGGTTCCCAAATTTGTTCAATTTTGATTAGCCTCCATGAATCCCCAGGACTTATAGGGTTATAGGTTCTGGTGAAGGTCTCATAGGCTTGAACAAAGGCTTGCCTCAGGCCTCTCTTGGACAACATTTATGGAACCACATTCAGACCTTCAGACTCACCCCGCTCCCAGGTGCTCTACACAGGCAACACAGGACCTGCTTCTTGGGTCTTATAGATAGACTTGCATCTAGGTCCCTATTTTAAAAATAATATTTGTTTAACTTTCTTTATTCATTTATTTTAATTTGACCAGAGAGGTATCTCTCTCTCAGAGAGAGAAAGAGAGAGAGAGAAAGTGAAAAAGCAAGCTGCCAGATCTGGGACTCAAATCATAGTCATCCATGTGGGAGTCCAGCACCCTTAAGCACCACACCACCTGCTAGCCACCAGATCCCTCATAACAAGTTTGTCAGGGCCACACTGGGGTTTAGCAGTTGCCTTGTCCCCAGAAATTATAGGCAGGGACATAAGCTCTGCTTAAATCTGAAAAGCACAACTGGCCTGTGGCCCTTCATGGACAACCTTCCCAGAGTCACATTTGGGTCTTTAGGCCTTACTCATCCTCAGAGATTATAAGCAGGTACACAATCCCTGTCAGATCCAAAAGGCATGGCCTTAGGCCTCTTTTGGACCACCTTTTCCAGGACCATCCCAGAAAGGACAGGCAAGTCCAACAAGATCCATAAGCCACAAAGGCTAGGACTTCTTTGTGCCTCTCCTGGATTGCCTTCATAAAATCTCATTCAGTTCCTAAGGGTTTCCTCACTGCTGGGTATTTCATGCAAGCTGTCTAGGACCTGCTTCTTGGGAATCAGATAGGCTTGGCTCTGGCCCTTCCTGGATAAACTTGTCAGGGGCACATTCAAATTTGGCAGCCTGACCCACCCCCGAAAATTATAGGTAGGCATATAAGCCCTGCTTAAAATGTTAAATGCTTCTAGCCTCTTATGGGCAACTTTGTCAGGGCTGCATCACGGTTCTAAGGGCCAACCCATTCCTAGGAGTAATAGGCAGGCCCAGTAAGTTTCATGGGACACATTAAATATCCTTGATAAAGCTTGCCTCTGGCCTTTCCTAGGTCACCTTTCCAGGGCCACATTAGGGCCTTGAGGGTTTACCTACCCTCCCCAAGCACTCCACAGGGATTGCACAAGACCTCTTCTTAGGTCTGAAAAATAGGTTTGCCTCTGGTCGTCCTGGATGAACTTGCCAAGGCTATATGCAGGTTTGGTTGAGTGGCCTTCCCCTGAAATATACAGGCAGGTATGCAAGTCCTGTTCAGATCTGTAAGGCATGACTATCCTATGGCCCATCTTGAACCACCTTTTCAAGACCACATCAAAGTCCAGAGGACTGATCTGCCCCCAGGCATTATAAAATCTACTCCGTAAATCAGGAAGTAATGAGTACTACACCAGATGCCTAAAAATAACTACAGAGACATGAGAAAAAATGAAAAAGTAAAGAAATATTTTTCCCTCGAAGTAATAGTAATTCCTCACCAAAAATGTAATATATAGGAAATTACAGAAATGTCAGAAAAGGAATTCAGAATACTGATCATAAAGATACAAGAGAAACAATTCCAGAAGATGAGAAAATAATTCCATGACAGGAACAAGAAATTCTATACAAGGATAGACATCTTCAAAAAGAATCAGCCCTTTTCTCCCATTACCTCTGAAGCCTGTCCTGTAAAGCAGGGTGCAACAGCAGTCAGTGAGACCAATTGAGGCAGCAAGACCACTTCAGGCCTCCCACTGCCTTCCAACTACCTCAGGTACATCCTGAACCAGCTCCTCCCATATCCCTTAGCTGTCATTACTCCTGAAGCCTGCACCATGGAGCAGGGAGCAGCAGCAATCTGCAAGACAAAAGGAGTCAGGAAGACCTCCTCAGACCTCTAGCTGCCTTCTGACTGCCCCAGGTACATCTCAGAACAGCTTCTCTCATATACCATTACTGCCACTACTCCTGGAGCATGCACCACAAATCTGGGAACAGCAGCAGTCAGTGAGACTGCTAACCACCTAAGGCTTCTCACAGCCTTCCAATTGCCCCAGGTACATTCCAGAGTGACTCCTTCCGAGATCTGTCACTGTCATTACTCCTGAGCTTCTGCTGTGGAACAGGAAGCAGCAGCAGTCAGTGAAAACAATTGGGGCAGGAAGATGACCCCAAGCCCCCCACTGCCTTCTGACTGCCTCAGGTATATTCCAGAATGACTTGTCTTACATCTGTTCACTACCATTACCTCCCAGAGACTGCAGCAGAGTGAAACAGGAAGACTATCTCAGACATTTAGTTGCTTCTGCTCATCCAGGAATATTTTAAGATTTCATAGTTTTCTGAACCATGCACCATATGACTTCTACTCCTGCAGCCAGTTGAAACTTTACAATTCAACCTCACATGTATTTGATCCTGAAAGACTGGGAAAAGAATCAACACCTAAAGCTGGCTATATCCACACTTCTCTGACTGGAAGACAAGATCTTCTACAAAGAACACATATGAGAAGTAGAGCTCTTCTTTCACTCTGACACTATAGAAGCAACACCAGAAAACTAGGAAGAAATGTATAATCCATCAGATGGTTAGAAAACAGCACAGAGGTGCAAGAAATATGGGAAAATAAAGGAACACATCTTCCTCGATGGAACAGAACAACTCTTCTTTCACCTCAGACAGCACAAAATAATTTGTAGGACTGTCAGAAATAGAGTTCAGTGCCTGCAGCTGCAGGGCCTAAAAGCCGGGGCCAAGACTCATCCCCTCCCCTACTGGCCTTTAGACTTCAGGTTTGTGTCTTGGGACTTTATAATGAACCTGTGCCCCTCCCTGCTCCATCCAAATACTTATTCAAGAGAAGGGCCTTACTGGACCTCAGGTTGCCTTTGGCTGCAGGGCCTAATGGCCTGGATCCATGGCTCATAACCTCCCCCACTTACCTTTGAACTTTCAGGACTTCTGTTTTTTTGGATAGCACATTGGGCACATTGCACACCGTGGGATCTTTTCTTTGCTCCTGAGTTGAAGCTCAGCAGCTCAATTTCAGGTGCACCTGTCCTTAAGAAACAGAGAGGATTTGGGGTCACCCAGAACCAGTGACAACAGTGCAGGGTTCTGGTGCTCAACAGAAAGTTAGAACAGAAGAGAGATCGCCAATTTGCAACTACTACACACCTTTGAATGCCAATGTTAGGCCAAGTTAGCTTAATCACCGCCATGTTGGGGAAGGCTGGGCCGAGTTAGCTTAATTGCCACACTGTTAAGTCTTCAAGGATGGAGCCCGCTTTGTTAGGGCCTCAAGGATGGAAACCAGGAGACTGGGAACTCTCAGATAGGTGGAAAACGGGAGGGCTCAGCACCTTGGAGGCAAGGTCATCCAGACCCTTAACTGAGAGCCCTTATCTAGACCTGAGCAGGTGGTGACAGCTGGACACTCACTTCTCATACCCCCTCCTTTGTGTGTGTTACATTCTAGGGAACATTCTGAACTATAAAAGATCCCTTTATTTTAGGTACGGGGTCCTTGTTAAGACCCGCTGCGACGGGCAGAAACTTGGACCCCAGCTAGCTGGAAAAAGAATAAAAGCCTCTTTTGCAGTTGCATTGTCGTTGTCTTTTCTGCATCTCCATCAGTTAGACTGATCTCTGGACCCTTACACCAAGAGATACCTTGAGTAATTTAGCAAGGAATGTATAGATCACCAGATGACTAAGAACAATTGCAGAGGCACAAGAAATATGAACAACCAACAAAATGTCTTTGCCCCAAGGGAAAACATCAATTCTGGATCATGCACAGACAACACAAGAGAAGTCGTGGAAATGTCAGATAAGCAATTCAGAATATTTGTAGTGACCAAACTAAATGAGATGCAAGAGAAAAGATACATCTCCAGGAGATGAGGAAGTCCTTTCACAATTTGGAAAAAGAATATACGTCATAAAAAAGAACCAAGTGGAACTGTTAGAGATGAAGAATGTGATACAGGAAATCAATACCTCCCTCAAAAGTATTAAAAGTAGATTAAATCATGCAAAAACAACAGACAAAGACAAGATACTAAAATTGGCAAGAGGGAAGCATCAAGTTACTTATAAAGGTCACCCCATCCAGCTAACATTGGATCACTCTTCCAAAACAATGCAGGGAAGGAAAGAATAGGGAAATATAGTCAATGTGTTAAATGAAAAACATTTTCAACCAAGAATACTATATCCAGCAAGATTATCTTTTATATGGGAAAGAAAGATAAAAACATTCTCAGATAAACAAAATTTGAAAGAATGTACCAACTCCAGACCAGCTCTTCAAGAGGTTCTGAAGGAAGTGCTATACCAGAAAAACTAAAAAGTCAGATGGACAGTTATAAAAGATGAAAAAACAACCAAGAAAATGGCTAACTTGATGATAAGAACAGGTCCAGAAATATCTATAACGTTGAATGTTACTGGATTAAAATCTCTAATTAAGAGACACAGAGTGGCTGAATGGAAAGAAAAAAAAAAATACAGAAGCCCTCTATCTGTTGCCTACAAGAAATGCACCTTATGGATAAAGACACACATAGGCAAGAAGTAAAGGGCTGGAAAAAGATATTCCATGCAAATGAAAATCAGAAAAGGGCTGGAGTTGCAATACTGATTTCAGACAAAATAAGCTTCAAAGAAAAATAAGCTTCAAGACAAAGACTGTAAAAGGAGACAAAGAAGGACATTATATAATAGTAAATGGGCTAATTCATTAAGAAGACATAACACTTATAAATATCTATGCACCCAACTCAGGAGCACTCGAATACATGAAGTAAAGACTACAGAAATTAAAAGGAGTGGTAAGTTGCAACACTATAATTGTTGCGAATCCCAACACTCCATTATCTCCCTTAGACAGATCTTCTAGACAAAAAATAAGCAGAAGATACAGGACCTAAATTATACTATAAATCAAATGGGCTTGACAGACATGTATAGAACTTTCTACCCTAAGACCGCAAAATAAATATTTTTCTTACCCTGGCATGGAACCTTTTCAAACATTAACCACATGATAGGTCACAAATCAAGCCTTTACAGATTCAAAGAATAGAAACTATATCCAGCATCTTCTCTGACCGTGATGGAATTAAACTCAATATTATTTTCAAGAAACATCTTCGAAAATACACAAAGACACAGAAACTAAACAACCTATATCTAAATGACTTCTTAATTACTAAAGAAATTAAGACTGAAATTTTTAAAATTTATGGAAACAAATGATAATGAGTACACAAGTTTCCATAATCTATGGGACATGACAAAAGCAGTCATAAGAGGGGAATTTATAGCAATTAGTGTGCATAAGAAAAAAGATGTAAAAGTGGCAAATAGACAACCTAATATCATGCCTCAAGGAATTGGACAGACAATTAGAAAAAGACCATAAATATAATATACCATATTAACAGAAAGGAAGTTTAAAAACCATATGATCATTTTGATTGCTGCAGAGAAAGCATTTGATAAAAATAAAACATCCTTTCATGATTAAGACTCTCAGTAAGGTATAGAAGGGTCATTTCTCAATGGAATAAAAGGCATATATGAAAAACCTATAGCTAACATTATGCTGAATTGGGAAAAAAACTAAAAGTTTTTCCACTAAAAACTGGTACTAGACAAAGCTGCCCACATTCTCCACTGTATTTTAATATAATGCTGGAAGTCTTAGCTAATGCAATCAGAAAAGGTAATAAAATAAAAAGCATTCACATAGGAAAAGCAGAGTTGAAAATATCTTTATTTGCTGAAGACCTGATAGTATATTTAGAATACCCAAAGGTTTCCATTAAAAAAAACTTCTCAAAGTAATTAATGAACACAGTAAAGTGGCAGGATACAAATCAACATTCAAAAATCTAGAGCATTTCTATATACGAAAAACAAGTTGAACAAAGTAGAACCGAAGAAAGGATTCCTTTTACCATAACCACAAAATGTATAAGTTACCTAGGGATAAACTTAACTAAGGAAGTAAAAACTTTATAGAGAAAACTATGAAAATCACTAAAATGATATTGAAAATGACATAAAAAAGTGAAATGACATCTCATGTTCTTGAATTGGAAGAATTAATACAATAAATGGCAATTCTACCCAAATTAGTTACATATTTAACACAATTCTTATCAAAATATCAGAGAGATTCTTCACAGATCTAGAAAAGACAATCATAGAATTTGTCTAGAATTATAAAAGACCTTGTATTGCCAAAGCAATCCTGCGCAAAAGTAGAGTGGGTGGTATATCATTCCCTGACCCCAAAATATACTATAAAGCTGTGATAATCAAAACAGCATGATATTGGCACAAAAACAGACATGTGGACCAATGTAATAGAATGGAGACCACAGAAATAAAACCCAAAGCTTATCGTCAACTAATTTTTGACAAAGGATACCAGTCAATCCATTGAGCAAAGGAAAACCTCTTTAAAAAATAGTGCTGGAAAAATTGGGTATCCACCTGCAGAAAGAAGAAACTAAATACCCATATTTCACCATTGGTAAAAATCAACTCAAAATGGATCAAAGATCTGTAAGTAAGACCTCAAACCATAAAACTACTGGTAGAAAACACTGGGGAAACTCTGAGATATATTGGAGTAGGCAAAGACTTCTTAAATATGACTCCCAAAGCATGAACAATAATCCCTTAAATACACAAATGGGACTATTTAAGATTAAGAAGTTTCTGCACAGCAAAAGACACAGTAATTAGTGTGAATTGACAACTCTCAGAATGGGAGAATATTTTTGTAAAATATGCCTCAGATAAAGGACCGATAACCAGAATACACAGGGAAGTCAAGTGACTTAACCAAATAAAGTCTAATCCAACTAAAAGATGGGAAAATGAGATGCACAAAAATATCTTTAAGGAGACATATAAACAGCCAAAAAGTACATGAGGAAATGTTCAATATTCCTCATCATAATGGAGATGCCAGTTAAAACCACAATGAGATACTACCTAACCATGGTGAAGATTAAAAACTATAAAAAGTGATAAGTTTTGGAGGGGTTGTGGGTAAAGGGTAACTGTTCTACATTGTTGGTGGGAATGTAAACTGGTTCACTCACTGTGGATAACAATATGGAGGTTCCTCAAAGATCTACAAATAGTACTACCATTTAGTCTAGCAATCCTAAAGGACAGGAGAACGCTCAGTTGAAAAAATGTTTGCACATCAATGTTTATTGCAGCATTATTCATGATTGCTAAGACATGTAATCAACCCAAATGTCCACAAACAGAAGAACGGATGGAAAAAATGTGGCATATATACTTTACAGAATACTATTTAGCCATAAAAAACATTTGATAAAAAGTGGTCAAATATGGAAAATCTATTGCTGAGTGAAGCAAGACAGGTTACAAAAGAAAGCTATTGTATGTATACATTTAATATATACTGACTTTCCACACTTTATGGTAGAGATTGAAATATTGGAGGGCTTAAAAGTAATGAAAATAGTTATGGATGCTGAAGACAGTGTGGAATGGGGGGAGATGGGAAAAGTATAGAGAAGGAAAACAAGACAATAAATAGAGAGGCATGACATTAGTGAGACACAGAAATGGTTTATTACTTGTTGATGATAACAAGTCTAGTATTATCAACTAGACTGGTCTGAAAAGTATTTAATATTGGGTAAATTCTCCTCACAAGCCAAATGATATATAGTGATTGAATGTTTTAAAAAATAATGGGAATAAATAATAATAATAATCTGAAAAAATTATGAAAATCTATTTGATGATGATGATGTGGATAGTAATGTTTTTGTTTTGACTGATATGCACAGTAATTATGCTGGAAAAAGAAATATAATGCACTTTGAAGATATATGTGATTAAATGTAATATAAAAAGAAAAAAGAAAAAAGTTCAGAATATTTATGATGACCGGTATGAGTAAGACTGTGCAGAATTTGAAGAAGATAAACACCATAAAAAAAGAACCAATCAGAACTTCTAGAAATCAAGACAGTAAAACAGGAAATCAAGATCTTCCTTGAAAGTATTAATAGCAGATTGAAATTGAATCTCAGATGTAGAAGATAGAATCACTGGCCTAGAAAAATCCACCATAAAGACTTAGAAAATGGCCCCAAAAATGAGAATAGTATACGAGAAATACTAGATAACATCAAACATCCAGATAATTGGTATCCCAAAAGGTGAAGAGACTCATAAGGTCATTGATAATCTATTCCATAAAATCCTGCAAGAAAATGTTCCAAAGCTAGAGAAGCACTCAAAGATTCAGTCCCAAGAAATACAAAGGACCCCACATAGAATCAACCCAAGAAGATCTTCTCCAAGACACATTATAGCCAGATTGTCCAAAACCACAGACAAAGACAAGATATTAAGATTGGCAAGAGAGAAATGGCAAGTTATCTACAAAGGATATCCCATCAGGCTAACAGTGGACCTCTTCTCAGAAACAATGCGAGCAAGAACAGAATGGGAAAATATATTCAAAATGTTAAGGAAAAATCAATTTCAACCAAGAATACTGTACCCAGCAAGATTATCCTTCATATGGGAAGAAAAGACAAGAATATTCTCAGATAAACAAAACCTAAAAGAATTTACCAACACCAGACCAGATCTCCAAGAAGTTCTCAAGCGAGTCCTATACCAGGAAAATTAAATACAGACACAGGGAAATAAGAGTTAAAAAACTAAGAAAATGGCCAACTTAATCATAGAGACACATCTGGAGTTGAATATTATATCCCAGAATTTAATTGGGAAGATCAGACCATGACAGAAGATAGGTTAAGTACATGTGACTAAACTGGAGAAATAGCATTTTATGACTTTTGACTAACACATTGCTGATTTTCTTCTAGACTTTGTTTTCCAGTTTTAAGGATTTTTGTCCTGTTTTGAGCTGCTAGTAGGTTCATGTACCTACTATTTGAACAGAATCCTAACCTGTTTCCTGGCTTTAAGTTTTAAGTAAAGTTTCTTAGTATTTCTTTGATTTATTAAAGCTATAACTGCTTTTTTTGAAATTAAAAATATATTTTAAAATACCTTTTTTTGTACCACTTACTTAACTTTAGAACTTGAACAACTTGTGAAGTAGTTTTGCTTGAGATCAATGTTCGGTTTTGTAAGCAGTTTTATACAATTATTGTACAGATGTTGTAAAATGAAGCTCACTTTCAGAGATAAGCATGTAGTTTTTCACTGCAAATCTGAACTTGTGCATGGAATATCAGAAAGATCTTTGGCAGAAAGACTCCATTCACGGAGAAGCTTTTCATACCTAAAGATCTTTGTTGTAGCTGAAAGTTGAGTTTTGAGCCTAAGAATGTACTACACTTTCAAAACCAACTAAGCTTCAAAACATTCTCTTAGAAAGTACACTTAAGAACAAACTAACACAAATTCGTTTGAACCACTTACTTAACTTTAGAAGTTGAATAACTTGTGAAGTACAGTTTTGCTCTACATCAGAATTTGTTTTTGTAAGCAGTTTTACACTGTTTTGTATGGACATTGTAAAATGAAACTCACTTTCAAAGATAAGCATGTAGTTCTTCAGTGTAAAACTGAACTTGTGCATGGAATATCAGAAAGATCTTTGGCAGAAAGACCACTCATGGAGCTGCTTTTCATACCTAAAGATTTTTGATGTAGCTGAAAGTTGAGTTCTGAGCCTTAGAATGCACTACACTTTCAAAGCAAACTAAGCTTCAAAACATTTTCTTAGAAAGTACACTTAAGAACAAGCTATAAAATATCTTTTAATGTACACAGTAAGCTTTATAGTAACAGTTAGGTATTATCTTATAGTATATTCATTCTACTCAGAGTTTCACACCTAACGTCAGACATATATTCACTGATATGTACATACCAGCTAAACTTGTTATTGAAAGCAGTTTGATTACTTTTTTTTTTTTTTGAGAGAGAGAGGTTTTTGCTATAGGGCACATGCGCTCCCCAGACAGAGAGACAGAAAACGAGAAATCACCCCCCAGGGGGGATGGCCATGCTGCAATCCCTTCTCCTCCATTCTCCTCTCGGGATCTTGGGCATGCATGTACACGCACCCTGCATGAGTTTTAAGCCACTGGGTCCAGGACGCGAACCACAGTCGACTACATGGGAGTCCAGCAACATAGCCATTATGCTAACTGCAGGTCCCCAAAGTAGTTAGATTACTTAAGAAACCTTGTGAATCAATAAAATGCGGGGGGTGGGGGGGGGAAGGAATAGAAAACTACTGTAGACACCTAAGATAGTGTGGGAGGAGAGTGAGAAATGGCAGAGGGTGAGAAAAAGTATACACACACACACACACACACACACACACACACTATATATACATGAGACTAAAAATGGAAAATTAATGACAATAACATGTATGATTAAGCCACTATGCAGTATATTTTGGACTGGAAATCACTAACAATACCTTGGCATTTGGTAGAAAGTGGTCAGATATGGAGGATCTATTGCTGAGTGAAGTAAGCTAGGCTATGAAAGAAAGATATTGTATGTATCCACTTAATATATACTGACTATCCGCACTCTATGGTAGAGAGCAAAATATTGGAGGACATAAAAGCAGTGAAAGTACTTAACAAGAATAAGACAGTGTGGAATGGGGGGTGAGGAGAAGAGGATAGAGAAAGATAGCAAGAAAACAAATAGAGAGGCAGGACGTTAGTGGGAAACAGATATGGCTTATTACCTGTTGATGATGACATGTATAGTATTCTCAACTGGATTAGTCTGAGAAGTATTTCATGATGGGTAAAGTCTTTTTACAAGCAAAATGAGAAATAGTGATTGACTGTTTAAAAAATAATTAGAACAATAATAATAATAATGATTGAGAAAAACATTGAAAAGATATTGAATGATGAAGTGGGGAGATTAATGTCTCTGCATTGACTGACATGCATGGCATTCCCTTTTGAAAAAGCAATGTAATACACTGTAAAGTTATATGTAATCCAATGTAATATAAAGAAGATTATGATGATAATAAAAAATAAATAAATTTTAAAAAATCCATAAGGGAAATTAAAGTTTACTTGCAAAGGAAACTGTGTTTCTATTAAGATGCCAACAGTCTCAAAACTTATATATAATTAATGTAATTCCAATAAAATTAATTGAACTTTGATATATTTATTAGAAAAATTTCTGAAAATTTCAATGCGTAAGAAGAATAAAACAATTCTCATATAAAGGAAAAAAGGAACAATTTAAGCTAAAAACTTGTATATCCTCATTGTAAAACACAGTGTAAGGTATAGAAAAGAAAATACTGGCTTAAGCATATGTAATTTTTTGTATGATAAAGACACTTTAAATTAGCAATAAAATGAGGATTGTTTAATAAAAAAAAAACTATATAGAAAATAAATGAAACCAAAACTTGTTGTTTGAGAAGTTAAACAAAATTGACACACTGTTAGCTAAACTAATTCAAAAGAACAGAAAAGGGAATCAAATAAATTAAGTCAGAAATGAAACAGGCAACGATACAACAGACATAACAGAAATACAAAAGATCATGAGAGAATACTATCAGAAACTATACACCACAAAACAAAAAACCCAAGAGGAGATGGAAAAATTTCTGGACACATATAATCTACGAAGATTGAACCAGGAAGAAAGAGGTAACCTGAATAGACCAATAATAAGCAATGTGACTGAATCACTAATAGTCTCCTAAGAAAGAAGAGCCCAGGTTCTGTTGGCTTCATTTCTGAATTCTACAAAACATTGAAAGAAGAGCTAACATCAATTCTCATCAGACTATTGTTAAAGATCCAAAAGGAAGAAATCTTCCAAGTACATTCTATGAAGTTTCTGTCACCCTGATCCCTAAACCAGACAAGGACATCAAAATCAAAGAAAAATACAGATCAATATCCCTGATGAATACAGAATGATGCAAAAATTCTTTTTTTTTTTTTTTTCGTTTTTTGGAGAGGTTTTTGCTATAGGGCGCGTGTGCTCGCCAGACAGACAGAGAGAGACAGAGAGATAGAAAGCGAGAAATCACCCCCCAGGGGGGATGGCCACGCTGCAATCCCTTCTCCTCCATTCTCCTCCTGGGATCTTGGGCACGCATGCACACACGCCCGGCGTGAGTTTAAGCCACCGGGTCCGGGACTCGAACCGCGGTCGACTACGTGGGAGTCCAGCGACATAGCCATTATGCTAACTGCTGGTCCCGATGCAAAAATTCTTAACAAGATACTAGCAAATCACATCCAACAACACATTACAAAGATTATGCACCATGACCCAAGACTTTATCCCAAGGATGCAGGGTGGTTCAACATACACAAAACAATAAATGTAATACAACACATTAACAGAATAAAAGATAAGAACCATATGATAGGGGGACTAGAAGATGGCTACAGATTACACCGCTGGACTCCCATGTGGTCAACCAATGCTGGACTCCCAGACCTGTGGCTTGAAATTCATGTAGGGTGTGTGGGCATGCGTGTGCCTGTGCCCAAAATCTTAGGAGGAGAATGGAGGAGAAGGGATTGCAGCATGTCCATCCCCCCTGGAGAGTGATTTCAACTTTCCCTCTCACTGTCTGTTTCTTTCTCTGTCTCTCTCCAATAAGCGCAGGCTTCTTAAGTTGAAAACTTCTTAAAACAACAACAACAAAAACCTATGATCAACCAGACCGTGGGCTTTGGCTAATTGCAGGGCAAGGAGGGGGATATGCTCCTGCGTGCCACCTATGCTGCAGGCCTGCTGGTGGCCACTGCTAACTGGACTGAGCTGAAGCCAGTGGCCTGCCAGGGAGTCCAGGCAACAGCATGGAGACCAGGATGCACTGAGGGAAACTGTCAGCTGCTGAGCATGTCATCACAGGCACAGAGCAGCTCAGAAGATAAAATAACAATCCACTTTATAAACCATGATGGTGACACATTAACAACCAAAGAGAAAGTTGGTGACACTCTGCTAGATGTTGTGGTTGAAAATAATGTATGTATTGATCATTTTGGTGCATGTGAAAGAACCTTGGCTTGCTCCACCTGTCACCTTATATTTGAAAAACACATAATCCTGAAGTTAAAACCAGTCACTGATGATGAGAATGACATACTTGATCTGGTGTCTGGGCTAACAGATGAATCACAGCTGGGCTGCCAAATCTGTTTGACAAAATCAATGGATGATATGACTATCCAAGTACCTGATGCAGCGGCTGAAGTAAGACAGTCCATTGACATAAGTGAGAATTCCTAAACTAGAATAAATATAAATATTTCAATGAAAATTTACCTATATTTATAATTGTTATTTCTTAATATAAGAAAATGAGAAAATGGATGAATGTATTTATTATTAGGATTAGCTTTAGTTAATATGATAAATATTTTACCTTACATTTGTTTAGCAACTTCAGCAAAATGTTTTTGCATAATCTTTTGTTTGTTTACCTACAAAGTAGGTTTAAAGAAGGGCACTATTGTCCCTATTTGATGTGGTTAAGGGCAGAGCTCTAAAATGGCTTGTCTAGGCCCATAAAGTTAGACAATCTGTACTAGAATTTGTGTTGTGTACCTAGTTATAAGCTGTATGTTCAACTGAAACTGGAAAAATTATGAGTATCTTATGTGTAGAAGTTTTTAGATGTGAATGTGTCTGGTGAAAAATATTTAATTGTTCAGTGAACCATTTAATTTCAAAGATAATAATTTATTTCATAAATAAAAATTTCAAATTTTTAGTTTAGCAAAAAGTGTAAGTGTGAGCATAGACATTAGAACACTATCAAACTGTTGATGTTGACATGTATAGTATTCTCAACTGGATTTGTCTGAGAAGTATTTCATGATGGGCAAAGTATTTGTACAAGCAAAATGAGAAATAGCGATTGACTGTTTTAAAAAAATAATTAGAATAATTATAATAATGATTGGGGAAAACATAGAAAAGATATTGAATGTTGAAGCGGGGAGATTAATGTCTCTGTACTGACTGACTTACATTGCTTTTGAAAAAGCAATGTAATACACCGTAAAGTTATATGTAATTCAATGTAATATAAAGAAGAATATGATGATAATAAAAAATTTATAAAAAGAACACTATTAGAGAAGTTTGACCTCTGTTTAGACTAAACTAGAGGAATAAACTGATACGTTTTTATTCTTTTCTGAACAAAATGGCCTACCTTTGTAATCATTTAAAAATTATTTTTATTAATCTCTGCTTGTAACAGAATGGAAATCTTAGGAATTAGATTTCTCTGTCCTGAACTGAAGTAGTATCCGTATGGTTCAGGGGGTGTCATTCTCTCACACATGGATGGAGTTTCAGGGCCTACAGCTTGTGCAGCAGAATGTGCCAGTCCCAAAAATAGAAGAATGATCCCAGCACAACAGACTACCAGTTGCAGAAGAAAAACATTTGTATTCTTATCTACACTATCAATAAATTAATATTTTTAAAAAGTGAACATGTTAATAAAAAAAAGCATTTGTTAAAATATAAAATCCCTTACAATTAAGACCTTTAGCAAAATTGATATAGATGAAACATTTCTCAATACAATAAAACAACATATTAAAAAACCCATACCTGACACCATCAAACTGAAACAAGGCATGGTTGTGTGCTTTCTCCACTTCTTTTCAACATATTACTGGAAGGCCTAGCCAATGCAATCAGATATGAAAGTAAAATAAAAAGTATTAAAATAGGAAAAGAAGAGAAATGATCAATACTTTAAGATGGCATGATTGTATGCATAAGAAACCCAAAATAATTCACCAAGAAACTCCTGGAAGTAATAAATGAATACAGTAAAATGGCAGGATACAAAATCAACACACAAAAGCCTATAGCATTTTTATACAACAACAATGAATTGATCAAGGCAAAATCAAAGAAAGCAAACTCATTTATCTCTACAAGAAAAACTATGAAAAACTAAAAAAAGAAATTAAAAATGACACACAAAAGTACAAATACATCCCATGTTCCTGGATTGGAAAAATGAATATAATCAAAATATCAATCATACCCTAAATAATCTACAAATCCAGTGCAATTTCAAATTACCATAGCTACTCCTCATAGAAATATAAAAGGCAATAATAAAATTTATGTAAAATTATAAAAGACCCTGTATCAGAAAGGAACTACTGTACAAGAAGAATAGACTAGGAGGTATCTTATTTTCTGACCTCAAAATATATTACAAAGTTGTGATAATCAGAACAGCACAGTATTTGTACAAAAATAGGCAAATAGACCAATGGAAAGTAATAGAGAATCCAGAAATAAACCCCAAAACATAAAGCCAATTAATTTCTGGCAAAGAGTACAAGTCAATCCATTGGGGAAAAAAATCTCTTCAGGAAATGATGCTTGAAAAACTGTGCATTCAAGTACCAAAAAAAATGAAACTGGACCCCTATATGTTACCACGAACAAAATTCACTTCAAACTGGATAAAAGATCTAAACAAAAACCATGAACTATAAAACTACAGGTGGAAAATACAGGGGAAACTCTTGGAGACATAAAAGTAGGCAAATAAAATCCCCAAAGCACAGGCAATAATAACCAAAAGAGATAACTGACGATAGAGCCATCAGAAGGCATGGTGGTTAATGTGCTGGATTTCCACATAGCCAACCTTGGTTAGGGTCCCTGACCTGAAGGCGTGAGAATCACACTGGGCTTGTGTGCACGCTTGCCCAAAGTCACAGGAGGAGAAGGGATTGTAGATGGCAATAACCCCAGGGGGTAATTTCTCACTCTTCTTCTCTTTCTGTCTCTCTCTACAGTGATCATACATACCCTATGGCATGCTAAAAAGCTTTTGTACAGCAAAATAAACAATAATTAGAGTGAGAATACAACCCTGAGAATAGGAGAGTATATTTGTAAACTATGCCTCAGATGAGGACTGATAACCAGAATATACAAAGAACCCACGAAAAAATAAACAATCCAATTTTTAAATAGGCAAATAAGCTGAACAGACAACCCTTCAAGAAAGACACAAACAGCCTATGTAAAACTGCTCAACTTCTATTATCGTAAGGGAAATGCAAATCAAAACCACAATGATATACCACTTTATCCCAGTTGGAATGGCTAAGATTAAAACAAAACAGAAATAAATGCTGGCAAGGCTGTGATAAAAAGGAAATCCTCTTACAATGTTGGTGGTAATGTAAATTAGTACAGCCAGTGTGGAGAACAATATGGAGGTTCCTCAAAAGTCTACAAATAGAACTACCATACAACCCAGTAATTCCATTCTTAGGTATCTACTCAAAGGATAGGAAAACAGTCATAAAAATATTTGCATATCCATGTTTATCACACCATTACTTCCAATGACTAAGGCATGGACTAAGCCCAAATATCCCAGAATAGATTAATGGTTTGAGAAAATGTGGTACATGTACACTGTGGAATACTACTCAGCAATAAAGAATAATAAGACCCTGAATTTGATACAAAGTGAATAAATATGGAAGATTTAATACTAAGTGAAGGAAGCTAGAATATGAAAGAGAGGCATTGTGTGTCTCATAATATGTACTGAATGTCTGCACTCTAAGGCAGAAGCTAAAAGATCAGATGATATAATAGCAAGGAGGGCAACTGAGGATACTAGAGACAGTATTGGAGAGGCAGGTAATAGGGGGTTGGAGGGAGGGAATCAGAAAAAAAGAATTTAACAGATACAAAAATGAAAAGTTAACTATTGTTGATAATATACATGGTAATATCTATAATTTGATGAATATGCTTGTTTTCACATTAGGAAAAACCATTCCATATCCTCTAAAGATGTACAGTGACTAAATGTAAATAAAAATATTTTTACCTTATCTCCAAAAAACAAACAAAAAAATTAGAGTACATATGTTAAATATTAGATAGTAAAGCCTCAGTTTGAAACACTTGAATGTTAAGATGATCAAAGATACTCCATTTGATAATTATGTACACTTCGTTATTGTCTCTGCTGTAGATGTTTGCATGCATTGTTCAGGGATGTAGTTGAATGTGCCACATTTTTTAATACAATTTTAGTATTCATCTATCTATCTATTCATATATATGTATTATTTTACAATTCTATAGGTTGGAAGTCAGACACAAGTCTCACATACTAATTAAGGTGTTGAAAACCTATGGTCCTTTCTGGAGACTTTACAGGAGAATATGACTTATTCTGTTTTCTAGTTTCTAGTTGCTACTATATTTCTTAGCTTGCAATTGGCTATTCAATTTCAAAACCAGAAATAAGCAATTGAGTCTTTCTCACATTGGATCACTCTGAAATCAGCTTTTTTGTCTCCCAGATATCCCAGGTGCAATGGACTGACAGTGTCCCTCCAAAATTCATATGTTGAAACCCTAATCTGAGTGTGACAATATTTGAAGTTGGGTCTTTGGGAGTTAATTAGGTCATGAGGGTGGAGCCCTCATGAATCGCACTAGCATCCCTATATGCAGAGCCCAGACAGCTAGCTAGCTATCTTTCCTTCATATGAAAATACATTGAGAAGTTGGCATACAACAACTTGGAAGATGGACCTCACCAGACTCCAACTATGCTGCCACGCTGATTTTGAACTTCTAGCTTTGAGCAAGTGAGAAATAAATTTCTATTTTTTGTTTGTTTATTTCTTTTAATTTGTTAATTTTAAGTTTACATTCAATTGCTATATATCCGTACAACATTGCTTTTCCAGGATGAATGCAGTGGATATCAGTCAAAACAAAGACATTATCATATACATTATCATCAGCAAATAAGTGTTCATTTTTGTGTCAAATAAACATATTTTCCCCTTTCCCTCCACCCCTCTTTTTATTACTCACCTTCATATTACCCCTATCTTTACTATCTCTAGAATCAACAGTTGCACTCCCTACTATTATACCTTCCAAACTTTCAGTTTCTGCTATATAGCACAGACATTCAGTGCATATTGAGTGGGATGTCCAGAGTCTGCCTTTCATACTGTGGCTTGTTTGCTCCGCATTAAGTCATATTCGTCCACTGTGTATCAAATGTCAGGGTTAATTGCTTTTTATAGCTGAGTACTATTCCATAGAGTACATCTACCACACTTTTTCAATCCACTCATCTATTTTTGGACATTTGGGGGGATCCCATGTCCCAGCAATTATGAATGATGCTGTGATAAGCATGGATGTGCAAGTGATTTTCAAACTGAGGAATTTTCTACCCTTTGGGTAAATACCTAACAATGGAAGTACTGGGTTGTATGATAATTCTAGTTGCAGGTTTCTGAGGAATATGTAAATCATTTTTCCCAGTGGTTGTATTAATTTGCATTCCCACCAACTGTGTAGGAGAGTTCCCTTTCACCACAGCCTCACCAGCACTTATTATATATTTACTTATTTATTTTTATTATTATTTTATTTTATTTTACACATTCAATCACTATACATCACTACAGCTTGTACAATACACTTACTCAACATGAATACACTTTACACCAGTCTAATTGACTATACTATGCATGTTCTCATCAACAGATAATCATCTATCTTTGTGTCCCATAAATGTCTTGCCTATTTTACTTCTTTTACTTCTTGATTCCTTTCCTTATACTTTCTCCCTTCTCCCACACTATTCACACTCTGTCTCCAGTATCTGAAGTCATTTTCCATTATTTTGTATATTCTAATATTTTAGTTTCTGCCATAGAGTGTGGACAGTCTCTCTCTCTCTCTCTCTCTCTCTCTCTCTCTCTCTCTCTCTCTCTTTCTCTGTATATATATACATAAAGTGGGGACATATAATATCTCTCATAGCCTCACTTGCTTCACTTAGCTAATCATTCATATTTATCCACTTTCTGTCAAATGCCAGGGCCTTGTTTTTTTCTTTTTCTCTTTTTCCTAGAGAGAGGTTTTTTAATAGGATGCATGTCCTCCCCAGAGAGACAGAAAGCAAGAAATTACACTCCAGGAAGGATGGCCACATTGCAATTACTTCTCCTCCAGTCTCATCTCAGGATTTTGGGCATGCACTCACACATGCCCAGCGTGAGTGTCAAGCCACTGGTTCTGGAACTCAACCACGGTTGACTATGTGGAGTTCACTGAAACAACCATTATGCTATCTGCTGGTCCCAAAAGTCTTTTTTATGACTGAGTAGTATTCCATAGAGTACATGTGTCATGCTTTTTCAATCCATTCATCTGTTCATGGATATTTGGGTTTGTTCTATATCTTAGCAATTGGGCATAATAAACATAAATGTGCAATAACTTTTCCAATTGAGTGTTTGCCTATCCTTTGGATAGACACCCAGGAGTGGCATTGTTGGGTCATATGGTAGCTCTATTTATAGATCTTTGAGGAACATTCATATTGTTCTCCACAGTGGCGGGACCAATTTACATTCCCACCAACAGTATAAAAGAGTTCCCTTTTCACCACAGCCTTGCTAGCACTTAACATTTTTTGTTCATTTAATCTTAATCATTCTGACTGGAGTTAGGTAGTATCTCATTGTGGTTTTGATCTGCATCTCCCTTGCGATGAGAGATATTGAAAATTTTTTCAGATGCTTTTTGGCTGTTTGTATGTCTTCCTTAGAGGGTTGTTTGATCAGCTCATTTCTCCTTCTTTTAATTTGGTTAATTTTATTATAATTATTATTGGAGGATAAGTCTATGGTCCTCAGTCCTTATCTGGGGCATAGTTTACAAAAATATTCTACCACTCTAAAAGTTGTCAATTAATCTAATTACTGTTTTGGTTGTTTGTTTGCTGTTCAGAAACTTCTTAATCTGATGTATTACCACTTGTCTATTTTGGGGATTATTGCCTGTGCTTTGGATGTCTTATGTAAGAGGTCTTTGCCTACTCCAATGTGTCTCAGAGTTTTACCAGTGTTATCCACTGGTAGCTTTATAGTTTGAGGTCTTAGTTTAAGATCTTTAATTCACTTTGAGTTGCATTTTCTTAGCATTGAAAGATAGGTGTCCAGATTCATCTTTCTACAGGTGGATGTCCAATTTTTTCAGCACCATTTGCTAAAGATGTTTTATTTTTCCCACTAGATTGTCTAGAGCCCTTTGTCAAAAAATTATCTGACTGTATGTTTTTGCACTTTATTTCTTGGGTATCTATTCTGTTCCATTGGTCCACATATCTGTTTTTGTGCCAATACCATACAGTTTTGTTTATCACAGATTTGTAATATATTTGAGGGTCAGGGAGTGAGATGCCTACTACTCCAATCTTGCACAGCTTTGCTTTCGCAATATGGGGACTTTTATTATTCCAGACATATTTTTTTATCATCTCTTCTAAATCCATCTCTTGTCATTTGCTTAGGTTTGTGTTAAATATGTAGATTATTTTGGTAGAACTAATTTGGTAGAATTGTCATTTTGGTTATATTAACTCTTCCAATCCAGGAATATGGAATGTCCTTCCAATTTTGTGCCATTTTTTATTTCTTTTTGATTTTCATAGTTTTCCTTGTAGAGGTCTTGGACCTCTTTTGTTAGATTAACTCCTAAGTATCTTAAACTTTCTGTGGCTAGATAAATGGGATTACTTTCTTTAGTTTTACCTCAGTCTACATATTTTTTGTGTATAGAAATACTATAGTTTTTTGGATGTTGATTTTGTATCCTGACACTTTACTGTATTCATTTATGACTTCGTGGAATTTTTTCATGGCTATCCTTGAATCATCTATGTATACAATCATGTCATCTGCAAATAGAAATTATTCCACTTTTTCTTTCCTCTTTTTAAATGCATTTCATTTCATTCTCTTCTGATTGCATTGGCTAGGACTTCCAGCATTATATTGAATAGGAAGGGAGAAGTGGAAAGCCTTGCCTGGTACCAGGGTTTAGTGGAAAAGCTTTGAAATTTTTCTCATTCAGTACGATATTAGCTATGGGTTTTTCATAAATAACTTTTCTGTGTGTTGAGAAATAACCTTTCTATGCCAATTTTGCTGAGAGTCTTAATCATGAAGGGATTTTGTATTTTATTAAACTCTTTTTTCTGCATAGATTAATATGATCTTTTTTAAAATCTTACTTTCTGTTAATATGGCACATTACATTTATGGTTTTGTATATGCTGAACAACCCTTTCTTCCTTGAAATAAAGCCTACCTGGTCATCATGTATAATCTTTTTTATATGATATTGGGCATGATTTGTTAGATTCTTGTTGAGAATTTTTGCATCCATATTCATCAGAGATACTGATCTGTGGTTTCCCTTCCATTTCATGTCTTTGTCAGTTTTGGGGATGAGGGTGATGGAGGCTACATAAAATGAATTTGGGAGCATTTATTCCTTTTGGATCTTTAAAAATAACTAGAGCAGAATAGGGGTTAACTCTTCTTTGAAATTTTTGTATAATTCAAAAGTGAAGCCATAGGACCTGAGTTTTTCCTTGTTGGGCAGTTATTAATTACTGATTTAGTATCATTGCTTGTTATTGATCTATTCCAACTTTCTGTATCCTCTTGATTCAATCTTGGTAGATTATATATGTCCAGTAATTTGTCTATCTTCTCCAGGCTTTCTTGTTTGTTGGAGTATAGTAGCTCATAGTATCCTCTAATGATGTTTTGTATTTCTATTGTATCTGATGTAATATTGTCTGTTTCATTGAAAATTTGATTTATTTGGTTCCTTTCTTCTTCTTAATTAGTATAGCTAATAGTGTGTCAATCTTGTTTATCTTTACAAAGAACCAGTTTTTGCTTTTTTTTCCCATATAGTTCATCTCTTGTCTATTTCATTTATTTCTGCTTGAATCTTTATTTATTTTTTCTCCTGATATTTTGTTGTGGTGGTGGTTTTTCCAATTCTCTGAGGCATGATGTTAGGTTGTCCATTTGCCATGTTTCCATTTTTTCTTATACACACTATTGCTATTCATTGATTTCCATGAAACCTTTCATTTCAGTCCTAATTTCTTTAGTAGTTGTGAAGTCACTAAGGAATAGGTTGTTTAAATTTTATTCATTGGTGTATTTTCATGTTTTTTTTTATGAAATTAATATCAAATTAATTCCATCATGGTTGGAGAAGATACTGGATATTGTTTCTATGTCTTTGAATCTTTTTTTTTTTTTCTTCTTTTTGGAGAGGCTTTTCGCTATAGGGCGCGTGCGCTCGCCAGACAGACAGAGAGAGACAGAGAGACAGAAAGCAGGAAATCACCCCCCAGGGGGGATGGCCACGCCGCAATCCCTTCTCCTCCATTCTCCTCTCGGGATCTTGGGCACGCACGCACACGCACCCGGCGTGAGTTTAAGCCACCGGGTCCGGGACGCGAACCGCGGTCGACTACGTGGGAGTCCAGCGACATAGCCATTACACTAACTGCTGGTCCCTATGTCTTTGAATCTTTAAAAGCTTGTTTAGTGCCCTATCCTTTGGTCAATCAAAATGTATAATTCATCAGATGGTCAGAAACCAGTTCAGAGGGAAAGGAAATATGAGAAATCAAGAAAATATCTCTCCTCTAAGGAAAAGAATTCCTCATCATCCACAGACCATATACTGGAACTGGTGAAAATGACATATAAACAATTCAAAATATTCATAGTGACATAAATAAATGAGATGCAAGAGAAAAGAGACAATGAACTCCAGAAGATCCAAAAGAAAAGAGATAATAAACTTGAGAAGATGAGGAAGCCTTTCCATGGTTTGAAAGAAGAAACAGATACCATTAAAAAAAAGAATCAAATGGAACTGTTAGTGACCCTTTCCTATTCTGGACCACGTCAGGCTGGTTGTTGGTCTCTGAGACCTGAAAGTTGACAACTTCTTTGCATCCAGGAGGCTGCTTCCAGCCACTCTGTATATCTATCACCATGCCATGAAATGAATATATTGAACTACATCATAAATGTTATGGATACTGTTTAGATTACCATGAGAAAAATAGAAATAAGAAAAGTCAGGAGGTTCGTGAATGTTCAAAGAAGGCAAAAAAGATGATTGGTCTGAAGATTAAGCTCTATCATAAACCGTGCCATGCTGAGAAAATACAAATGAAAATGATTATCAAGATGCATGAAAAGAGGAACACCAAACAAAAGAATGATGAAAATACTGCACAAGGAGCACTACCTGCCTATTTGTTGGACATAGAAGGACAGTATCAAGCTAAAGTACTTTCCAATATGATTAAACAAAAATGAAAAGAGAAAGCGGGAAAATGGGAAGTCCCTCTACCCAAAGTTCAAGCCCAGGGAGAAACAGAAGTATTAAGTTATTCAAACAGGAAAGAGAAAGAAGAAGGCATGAAAGAGGATGGTTACAAAAGTCTGCTTTGTTGGCGATGGCTTTACTAGAAAACCACCTAAATATGAAAGATTCATTAGGCCAATGGGCTTACGTTTCAAAAAGGCCCATGTAACACATCTTGAACTGAAAGCCACTTTTGCCTGCCAATACTTGGTGTAAAGAAGAATCCTTCATCCCAACTATATACGACTTTGGGTGTTATCACCAAAGGTACTGTCATGGAGGTGAACGTGAGTAAGTTGGGCCTTGTGACACAAGGAGGCAAGGCTATTTGGGGGAAATATGCCCAAGTTACCAACAATCCTCAAAATGATGGATGCATAAATGCTGTCTTCCTGGTTTGATAGCAGTTGCATACAAATAACTCCTTGTAATATTTGACGGTGATACACCAATCTGGAACAACATCATGACCAATGTTTCTGAATATAGCCAGTCTTACATGTCTGCAGTCATCAAAACATTATTTATTAAATTGTACAAAAACATTAAAGTGGTCTGGTTTTACAGAAAAAAAAGGAACTGTTAGAGGTCAAAGCTGTAATACAGGAAATCAAAACCTTCCTCGAAAGTACTAAAAGCAGATGAGATTGTGCAGAAGATCAAATTGAATCTTGGATGTAGAAGATAAAACCTCTGACCTTGAAAATATTACCAACAAGACTGAAAAAAATAAACAAAAAAATGAAGACAATGTATGAGAAATACTGGATACCATTGAATGCTCAAACATCCAAACAATTGGTATCTCAGAAGGTGAAGAAACTATTAAGGATGTTAATAATCTATTCTATGAAATCAAGGAAAAAATCTTTCCAAGTCTAGAGAAGCAATCAAACATAAAGATGCAAGAAATACAAAGGACCCCAAATGCATTTCCCTTATGATAAGAGATGTTGAGCTTGTTTTAATTTGCTTCTTGGCTGTTCATATGTCTTTTATCTGTTGGTGGCAGGCAGAGTTGACATTTTGCTATGGCTTTGCTCCTATCTAATAATAAAAACTTAAAAATTGGAGAATTGTCTGTTCAGCTCATTATCCCATCTTTTAATTGGATTGATTATTTTTTCCTGTGGGTAAGCTGCTTGAGTTCCCTGTATATTCTGGTTATCAGTCCCTTATCTGAGGTATTGTTTGCAAATATATTCTCCTACTTTGAGGGTTATCTTATCACTCTGTTGTTGATTCTTTTGCTGTGCAGAAGTTTGTCAGCATAATATAGTCCCATTTGTTTACTTTTGGAAGTATTGCCTGTGCTTTGGGGGTCTTTAAAAAGTCTTTACCTACCCCAAGTTTGCCAAGAGTTTCCCTTATGTTTTCCACCAGTATTTTTATAGTACGAAGTTTATGCTTAAATCCTCAATACATTTTGAATTGATTTTTGTTAGTGGCTCTTTTCTATCTTCTTTGTATACCATCATATCATCTGCAAATGGAGATAATTTCACTTCTTCTCTTCCTATTTGGATGTCTTTTATTTGACTCTCCTGTTTGATTGAATTGGCTAGAAATTCCAGTAATATGTTTCAAAAGAGAGTGGAGAAAGTGGGTATCCTTGTCTTCCAGTTTTCAGTGGAAAAGCTTTCTGCTTTTTTACCATTTAGTATGATATTAGTTATGGGTTTGTTATATTCAGCTTTTATTGTGTTGAGAAATGTCCCTTCTATACCTATTTTTGTGAGAGTCTTAATCATGAAGGGATGTTGTATTTTATTGAAAGAATTTTCCGCATTGATTGATATGATCATATGGTTTTCATCTTTCCTTTTGTTAATGTGATGTATTATATTTCTTGTTTTGCATATGGTGAATCATCCTTGCATCCCTGGAATAAAGCCTACTTGGTCACTTTTTAGTATGTTGTCGAATATGATTTGCAAGTATATTTTGAGAATTTTTGCATCTGTATTCATCAGGGATATTGACCTGGAGTTATGTTGTTGTCATTGTTTTGTCATATATTTGTCTGGTTTTGGAATTAAGATGATAGAGGCTTCATGGAATAAATTTAGGAGGGTTCCTTCCTTTTCAATCTTTAGAAATAGTTTAAAGAGAAATAATGTTAGTTCTTAAAAGTTTTATAGAATTCAGAAGTAAAGCCATCAGGACCTGGGCTCTTCTTTGTTGGGAGACTATTTATTACTCATTCAACCTTATTGCTTGTTATGGGTCTACTTAGACAATTTCTTCCTGGTTTGATCTTGGTAAGTTAAACATATCCAGAAATTTGTCTGTCATATAGGTTATTTTGCTTTTTGGTGTATAATAACCCATCATATTCTCTTGATAATATTTTGTATTTCTCTTATGTTCATTGAAATAATGCCTGTTTTCTTGCTGATTTGATCTACCTGGATCTTTTCTCTATTCTTCTTGATTAATCTAGCTAATGGTGTGCCAATTTTGTTTATCTTCTCAAAGAACCAGGTTTTAAATTAGTTTTTTAAAATTTTATGTATAGTTCTTTTATCCTCTATTTCATTTATTTGTGTTTGAATCTTTAGCATTTCTTATTTCCTGAAATTTTTGGGGGGTCTTGTATTGTTTTTCCAGTCCCCTGAGCTGTGTCATTAGGTTGTTTCTTTTCCACCTTCCTTCTTTTCTCTTGTGGGCACTAGTTGCTGTGAACTTCCCTCTTACGAATGCTTTTGCTGCGTTACTGGGTTATAAAGATTTGTTTGCTCATTATCATTGGTTTCTATGAACTTCTTTTTTTTTTTTTTTTTTTTTTTTGGAGAGGTTTTCGCTATAGGGCGCGTGCACTCGCCAGACAGACAGAGAGAGACATAGAGACAGAAAGCGAGAAATCACCCCCCAGGGGAGATGGTCACGCCACAATCCCTTTTACTCCATTCTCCTCTCGGGATCTTGGGCAGGCACGCACACATGCCCGGCGTGAGTTTTAAGCCACCAGGTCCAGGACGTGAACCGCGGTCGACTACGTGGGAGTACAGTGACATAGCCATTACGCTAACTGCTGGTCCCCTTTCTATGAACTTTTCAATCTCATTCTTAATTTCTTCTGTAGCTGCAAATTCATTCAGGAGTAGGTTATTTTGTTTCCATGTGTTTGTGTATTTTAGAGGACCCTTTCTGTAGTTGATTTCAAGTTTAATTCCATCATGGCCAGCGGTAGTTTCTATTCATATGAACTTGTAAAGCATGTTTTGTGCCTAATCATTTGGTCAATCTTTGAAATGTTCCATTTCGGGGTGAGAAAAATATATATTTTGTGGTAGTTAGGTGAAATACTCTGTAGATGTCTGTCAAATCCATTTCATTTATGGTATCATTTTGATCATGTATCTGTTTATTTTTTGTCCAGATGATATGTTCAGAGGAGACAGTGAGGTGTTGAGATTACCTATGACTATTGTGTTGCAGCATACCTCTCCCTAGAGGTCTAATAGACTCTCTTAAATGTATTTAAGTGTTCCAGTATTGGCTCCACAGATATTTACAAATGTTGTATGTTCTTCATGAACAAGTTCTTTTAGTACTATATAAGTCCTTCTTTGTCTCTTCTTACATCTTTCATCTTAAAGTCTATTTTGTCTGATATCAATATCACAACTCCAGCCTTCTTTCCATTCCATTTGAATGGAATATCTTTTTCCAGCCTTCCTTTTCAGTTTCTGAATGTCCCTATTAGTAAGGAGTGTTTCTTGTAAGCAGCATAGAGATGATTTCTGTTTTTATATCCATTCAGCCAGCCTGGTTTTTTTAATGGTAGAATTCAATCCACTAACATTCAATGTTGTTATTGTTATCATTATTTTTAGAGAAAGTCTTATTGTAGGTTGTATGTGCTCACCAGAGAGACAGAAAGCGAGAAATCACTCCCCAGGGAGATGGCCATGCAACAATCCTTTCTCCTCTCAGGATCTTGTGCACACATGCACACACTCCTGGCATGAGTTTTATGCCACTGGTCTGGTACTCAAACCTCAGTCGACTATGTGGGAGTCCAGCAACATAACTATTATACCATTTGCTGTCTCTTCAACATTATTGTTGATATTTGTGGACTTAACCCTGCCATTTTGTTAGCCATTTTCTCAGTAGGTTTTTGTTCTCTTATTTCTGTTTGTATCTCTTCAGTTATCCTGATACAATATTCCCCTCAATATTTCCTGTAGAGCTTGTCTAGTATTGGTGAATTCTATCAGTTTTTGTTACTTGACAATACTTTTATTTATTCTTCCCATTTAAAGGATAATTTTGCTGGATATAGTGTTCTTGGTTAAAATTGTTTTTCTTTTATTAATATTTTGAATACATCTTTCTATTTTTTCCTTGCCTGCATTTTTTTCAGTTGAAAGGTCTAATGTTAGCCTAATGGGATAAACTTTATAAGTAACTTGACCTTTCTCCCTTGCCATTTTCAGAATCCTGCCTGTGTGAGTTTTACCTTACTGGCTATGATTTTCTTGTGGGAAGATCTTTTTGCATTGATTATATTTGGAGTCCTTTTTATTTCTTAGGTCTGAATTTCTCCATGTTTCCCTCTATATAGAAAATTTTTAGATAGTATTTCATGAAAGAGGATTCCCATGCCTTTAGCAGATTCTTCACCTTCTGGAATGCCCATTATATGACTATTTGGAAATTTCATGGTGTCTAGAATTTCTCGTATGTTGTCCTCTTTTGTTTTGGTTGTTCTGTCATGCTTTTTGGTAGTTCGGTCTAGATTAGGGGCTTTGTCTTCTAGGTAAAAAATTATTTCTTCTGCATGGTCCAATCTGCTGTTAGTCCTTTCTAGGAAGTTTTAATTTCTTCTCATGAACATCTTCTCATGAACACTTACTTTACATAGGGAAAATTGTTGCTCATACTTCATAGTTCTTGACAGTTAATAGATGAACAACTTTCAAAATTTCAAAGAACTGAATTTTAAAGATAATTTTCAAAATATTTGTTATAATTTTGTTTGTAACTCTATAATTAAAGAGATAATGTGGGTTTAATTATTTCTGAGAAAAATATTTACATGTCACCTACTCAAACTGTTGCAAAGCAAACAACCACTTTACACATGAACCTTCCCAACTCAGCTCTGTCCACCAAGTGTTCTGTGGTTTACCATCTGCTAGCACATATAAGTCTCTTTTTCTTCCTCTAAAGTCTTCCTCAAGGTAATCCTCTGGGTTGTGACTGTTCTTTTGCAATCTCTACTGATTACAATGCGGGGTTCAAAAAGTTCATTTATTCATATGGCTTCTTTAATCCTCTCTGCCAGGCAGAACTGTTTATGGTGCAAAGTAATCTTTCCAAGAATTTCTGTTGTCTTTCTTGAGATATACTTTAGATACATAGCTTTCTGGTCATATATCCAGATATAACATTCCTGTCAAACACCTGACAATAACAAATATTTTCAATTTCTGATGCAAGGCAACAGGTCTTATTGAACTTATGCAAACAAACATGCTGTCACATAATAAGAATATCCACAAATATTTTTCAATTCCATAGGGGTCAGGAAGGGAGAAAAACTTATGTTTCAATTAAAACAAATAAATAAGTAAACAAAAAAGCATTTTAGCAAGTTGCTGAACCTATCAACAGCTCAAAAGAAAGCGGGACCAGCAGTTAGTGTAATGGCTATGTCGCTGGACTCCCACGTAGTCGACCGCGGTTCGAGTCCTGGACCCGGCGGCTTAAACTCACGCCGGGCGCGTGTGCGTGCGTGCCCAAGATCCCGAGAGGAGAATGGAGGAGAAGGGATTGCGGCGTGGCCATCCCCCCTGGGGGGTGATTTCCTGCTTTCTATCTCTCTGTCTCTCTCTGTCTGTCTGGCGAGCGCACGCGCCCTATAGCAAAAACCTCTCCAAAAAAAAAAAAAAAAAGAAAGCAAATTCCTTAAATCAGGAAAACAAAGCATAGAAGAAAATCAGCAATGTTTTAGTCAAAAGTCATAACATTCTATTTCACCAATTCAGTCTCATATAATTAATCTCTCTTCTGTTGAAGAGATTTTAATTTCTTGTATTGCATTCTTCATTTCCACAAGTTCTGTTTGATTCTTTTTTAGTGTGTCTATTTCTTTATGAAATTTCTTTCATATACTGAAATAATTTTCTCACTTCCTGGAATTGATTGTCTGTTTTATCTTGTATCTCACCGAGTTTTGTCACTATGAATATTGGAAATTCTTTTTCTGACACATTTATATTTTACTCTGCGCTGTCCATTGTTGGTGAGGGGCACCTGTGCTCCCCCCGGAGGAGAGTTATCCCCTTGTTTTCTCATATTTCTTCAAGATCTATTCTGGTTTTTGGTCATCTGATGTAATATTCACATTTTATTATTTATTATAGTAGATTCTGTAGTGTTGGAAGAGGAAATTTCACCCTTAGTTACCAGGTGTGTTCCTATTGGAGGGCTGTGTCTCCCTGATTAGAGCAGTTATGGGTAACTTCAGGTGCTTGGCTCCACTACCAAACTTTCAGTTCTTGATGAGGTGGTAGCAAGCTAAGGAAATACAACTTAGTTAAGAGGATAAAGTCATGCACTGCACTGGGTGCATGATGTGGGCTAGTGTTCCATACGTTCCAATGTTATTCCCAGGGCCTAAGGATACACTCACAAGAGGCCTGCTGAGACCAGGCCTGAGTTTCCTGGTGAGTGAAGTGAGCCCAGGCTATCAAAGTGCTAGCCAAAAAAGTGAAAAAAGTTCCATTAATCCCAGACCAAGGGGTACATTTATGAAAAAAGACCTGCATAGATCCAAATATCTATTGTTTATTAACAAAAACAAACAGAAAAAGAAACAAAACAAAACAAAAAGCCATGACTTTATCAATGGATGAAGAAAATGAATTTGATTAAAAAATCATTCTTTCATGATTAAGACTTTCACCAAAATAGGTATAGAAGGTACATTTCTCATCACAGTAAAATTCATGTATGACAAACTCATGGCTAATATTATAAATAATGAGAAAAAAACTGAAAACTTTTCCACTACTAACTGGAATAAGACAAGCTTGTCCACTTTCTCCACTCCTTGCCAACATTATACTGGAAGCCCTAGCCAATGCAATCAGACAGAGTTAAATAAAAAGCATACACATAGGAAAGAGTGAAAATATCCCTATTTACATAGGACAGGATTATATAAAAAGAAAGCACAAGATAATACACAAAAATACATCTTACAAGTTATAAATAAATTCAGTAAATTAGCAGTATACAAAATCAACATACAAAATCTATAGTTTCTTTATACATCAACAATGAATGAACTGAGGCAGAATTGAAGAAAGAAATACCATTTACAAAAGCTGCAAAAAAAAAAAAGAAAAAAATTGCCTAGGAATAAATTTTAGAATACAGGTACAAGTCCTCTATAATGAAACTATAAAAAACTGAAAAAATAAATTGAAAATTTCACTACAAAAAAGAACATCTTTTTTTCTTGGATCAGAAGAATCAATATAATTAAAATGTTGATGCCACCCAAATTAATTTCCAAATTCAGTGCAATGTGAATCAGATTGCCAGTGACATTTTTCACAGAAATAGTAACAAAATCACAAAATTTGTCTGGAATTATTAAAAAAAAAAAATCCTGAGAACTCAAGCGGCTTATCTGAAAAATAGTAATAATAATAATCAGCCAAATGTAAAAATGAGAAAATGAGCTGAATAACTCTCTAAGGAAGACATACCAACAGCCAAAAAAGCATATGAAAAATTGCTCAACATTCCTCATTATAAGGTAGATGTAAATTAAAACCACAATGAGATACTACCTAACCCCCATCAGAATGGTGAAGATTAAAGCAACCAAAAATGTTAATGCTAGTGAGGCTGTGGTGGAAACGGAGCTCTCCAACACTCTTGGTGGGAACGTAAATTAGTAAGTCACTGTGGAGAATAACATGAAGGTTCCCCAAAGACCTACAAACAGAACTACTATATGATCTAGCAATTCCACTCTTGAGTGTCTACCCAATAGATAGGAAAATGCTCAATTTACTCAGGGTTTACACATCTATGTTAATTGTGGCATTATTCACAATTGCTACGATAGGGAACCAAACCAAATGTTCATGAACAGATGAATAGATTGAAAAAGTGGCACATATATATTGTGGAATTCTATTCAGCTATTAAAAAACAACAAGACCCTGGCATTTGATAGAAAGTGAACAAATATGTAAGATTTACTGCAGAGTGAAGCAAGTCAGGCTATGAAAGAGAGATATTGTATGTCTCCACTTAATATATACTGAAAGGTTGCACTCTATGGTGAAAAACAGCAAGATTTGAGGATACAGAAGCAGAGAAAATGGTTATGGATACTGTAGATAGTGTGGGGGGAGGTTTGGAGGAGGTGAGTGAGAGGAAGGGAATCAAGAAGAAAAATAGAGACAATACATTTAAGGGAAATAAAAATGGAAAATTATTGATGATAATATGTATATCTTTAACGGGACTGATGTGCAATGTATTCATGTTGGAAAAATTCATTTTACAAGCTGAGGTGATGCACAATGGTTTAATGTATAAAATAAATTTCAAAATAACAAATAAATAAAAGACCCTGAATCACCAAGGCAATGCAATGCAAAAAGAAGAAAGTTTAATATTTTGCCTTTTTTTTCCAGAGTGTTTTGCCCTAGGGCCCATGTGCTCACAGGGAAGAGAGAGATACAGAGGCAGGGAGAGGGAAAGTGAGAAATCACTCCCCTTTGAGGATGGCCATACTGCAATCCTTTCTCCTCTGTTCTCCTCCTGGGATCTTGGACATGCACTCACATGTACCTGGCATGAATTTCAAGCCTCCAGGTCTAGGCTCAAACAACAGCTTGCCATGTGGGAGTTCAGTGATGTACCCACTAAGACATCTGCTGGACCCAAATAGACATTACAGGAGCCAGCAGGTGGTGTGACAGTTAAGGTGCTGGACTCTGACATGGTTGACCATGGTTCAAGTTCTGGACCTGGTGGCTTGCTTTTTCCCTTTCTCTCTCTCCCTCTCTCTGTTTCTCTCTCTCATGAGCATGCATTCCCTACAGCAAATTTAAAAATAATAAATAATAATTTAAAAAATAAATAAAATGGAAATTATGTCAAGCATCTTTTTCAACCACATAAGCTAAACCTAGAGATCAGCAAGAGAAACTGTGAAAAATAAACAAATACTAGAAACTAAACATCATGCTTCTGAATGACCACTGGGTCACTGAAATTAAGAAATTTTAAAATTACTTGAAACAAATGAAAATAGAAACATGACATACCAAAACCTATGCAAAAGCAAAAGCAGTACTAAAAGAGAAGTTTATAGCAATAAATGCCCACACAAAAAAATAGAAAGATATGCATAATGCGGCAGGATACAGAATTAACTTACAAAAATCTATAGCATTTCTGTACACAAACACCAAGCAGAAAGAGACAGAACTGAAGAATTTAATTCCATTTACCATAGCCACAGAAGTATAAAATACTTAGAAATTAAACTAACCAAGGAACTCAAAGATCTCTACAAGGAAAACTAAGAAAACCTTAACAAGGAAATTGAAAAGGACACTAAAAAGTGGAAGGACATCCTATGTTCCTGGATTGGCAGAATCAATATAATAAAAATGGCAAACCTACCCAAATTAATCTACATGTTTAATGCAATCCTAATAAAATTACAAGAGACATTCTTCACAGATCTAGAAAAGACAATCATAGAATTTTTCTGTAACCATAGAAGACCCCATTTTGCTAAAGCCATCCTGCACAAGAAGACTGGAGTAGGTGGCATCTCACTTCCTGACCCCAAAATATATTACAAAGCTGTGATAATAAAAACAGCATGATATTGGCACCAACATAGACATTAGGATCTATGGAACAGAGTAGAGACTCCAGAAATAAATCCCAAGACATACAGCCAACTCATCTTAGAAAAAGTGTACCAGTCAATCCAGTGGAAAAAGGAAAACTTCTTTAGCAAATGGTGTTGGAAAAACTGGGTATCCACCTGCAGGAAGATTAATCTGAATTCCTATCTGTCACCATTAACAAAAATCAACTCAAAATAGATCAAAGATCTAAATCTAAGACTGCAAACTCTAAAAGCACTGGTGGAAAACACTGGGAAAACTCTGGGAGACACTGGAGTAGGCAAAGACTTCTTAAACAAGATGCCCAAAGTGCAGGCAATAATCCCCCAAATAGACAGGTGGGATTACATCAGATTAAGGAGTTTTTTGCACAGCAAAGGACACTGTAATTAGTGTAAATTGACAACCCTCATAATGGGAAAGAATTTTTGTTAACTGTGCCTCAGATAAGGTACTGATAACCAGAATACACAGGGAACTCAAGCAGCTTATCTGGAAGAAAATTATTAATCCAATTAAAAGATGGGAAAATGAGCTGAATAAACAACTCTCTAAGGAAGACACATGAACAACCAAAAAGCATATGAAAAAAATTCTCAACATCCCTCATTGTAAGGGAAATGTAGATCAAAATCACAATGAGAAATCACCTAAACCAAGTCAGAATGGTGAAGATTAAAAAAGCAAATAATGATAAGTGCTGGAGGGGATGTGGTGAAAGGGGAACACTCCTACACTGTTGATGGGAATGTAAATTGGTCCAGCCACTGTGGAGAACAATATGGAGGTTTCTCAAAGACCTTCAAATACAACTACCATATGATCTAGAAATTCCACTCCTGGGTATCTATCCAAAGGACAGGAGAGCACTCATTCAGAAAAGCACTTGCACATCTATATTCATTACAGCCTTATTCACGATTACTAACACATGGTGCCAGTCCAAATGTCCACAAACAGATGAATGGATTGAAGAAGTGTGGCACATATAATCCATGGAACACTATTCAGTCATAAAAATCAACAAGGCCCTGGAATTTGATAGAAAGTGGATGAATATGGAAGATTTGCTGATGAGTGAAGCAAGTCAGGCTATGAAAGAGAGAAATTGCATGTCTCTACTGAACATACACTGACTGTCTGCAGTCTATGGTAGAGACTGAAAGACAGGAGAACACAGAAGTATTAAAAATTGTAATGGATGCTACAGACAAAGTGGAAAGAGAGTGTGAGAGGGAATGAGTGTAGGAAATTTGGGGGGAAAATGGAGAGGTAAGACACTTGTGGGACACAGATAAGGTTTATTATCTGTTGACAAGGATGTGTATGGTGTTCTCAACTGGGCTGGACTGAGTTGTAAATCATGCTGGGTAAAGTCTCTTCACAATCTAAATGATGTATAGCGATTTAATGTATGAATAATAATAAAAAAATATAAATAAAAAAATAAAAACAGAAATACATGCATCCAGTTAAGACACCGTGTTCCATTGGCTGGAACCAAAAGACAAGCCTGGATCTGATTTCTCATTCAACCCAAAGGCAGAGTTCAGTGGCATGCACATGTAATCCCAGCAACTTGGGGAGGCTGATGTTGAAGAATCACAAACTCAAGGCTGGCAGAGGAAATATAGCAAGACCCTACCTAAAAAACAGCCGGGTAGAATGGCACATGGCTATAGTCTCAACTAGAAGGCTGAAGCAAGATAACTGCAACACTGAGACCCTGTCTTACCAAAAAAAAACCCAACAAAAACTAGAAAAGCAAGAACAAATTAAACCCAAAAGTAATATAAAAAGGGAAATAATATAGATCAGATAATAAATAAATGAAACAAAAAAATTGGTTCTTTTTAAAGAGTAAAACAAAATCAACAAATCATTAGCTATACTAAGGAAATAAAAGAGAAGACCCAAATAAATAAACTCAGAAATGATTAAAATATTACAACTGATACCACAGAAATGCAAAGATAATCAGACTACAAAAATAAAATAAAACAAAACAAAAAAACTGTACCCACACAAGCTGGAAAACTTAATGGAGATGGATAAATTCTTTGACACAATCTATCAAGATTGAACCAGGAAGAAATGGAAAGTCTGACAGACCAATAACAAGTAACAAGATTAAGTCAGTAGTAAAAAGTCCCCTAACAAAGAAAAGTCCAGAACCAAATGACTTCACTAATGAACTCTATAAAACCTATAAAGAATAACTGACACCAACTCTTCTCAAACTATTCCAAAATATTCAAGTGGAGGAAATTTTTCTAAACTTATTTATGAAGCCAACATCACCCAGATACCAAAACCACACAAATACACAAGAAAATAAAGCTACGGACCAATATTCCTGATGAACATAGATGCACAATGCAAAAATTCTCAATAAAATACCATCAAACTGAATTCAATAGCACATAAAAAAGATTATATAACATTACCAAATAGGGTTTACTACAGGAATGCTAAGATGATTGACATTCACAAATAAATTAATGTGATGCATCACATCAAAAGAATGAAGAATAAAAACCATATGATCATCTCAAATTTTGCAGAAAAGGATTTGATAAAATAAAACTCTTTATAATAACAATTCTCAATAAATTAAGTATGAAAGACATATATCAGACTATATGATAAACTCACAGCTATTATACTAAATGGGGGGAATGTTGAAAGTTTTCCTCTAAGAACTGGGACAAGAACATCTACTTTCTCTATTCTTATTCAGTATAGTACTAGAAATCAGCTGGAGCATTTGTGCAAAAGAAAGATATTAAGAGTATCCAATTTAGAAAGGATGAAGTCAAAGTGCCTCTGTTTCTAGAAATATGATAATATAAATAGAAAAACCTGAATAATCTACTGAAAACTCTTATAACTGATAAACAAATTCATTAAAATGGCAGGATACAAAATCAAAATACGAAAGTCAGTAGCATTCCTGTACACAAATAACAAACTGGAAGAAGAAAAAAAATCAAGAAAGCAATCCATATACAAATCTACAAAAAATAAAATACCTAGGAATAATCAGGAGCAGAGCGAAACCAGGGCTGCCTGGCCTAACCTCACCACCAAAGCCCCCTGCTGAGCCTAGAGTGTAGGAAGAAGGGCTTCTGAGACATTCAAGACCACTATTCCAGTTCCTGCAGTCTCAGAGTTAGAAGGAGCAGAGGAAAATCAGGGCTGCTCAGCCTAATCTCATCCCCCAAATCCTCAGGTCTAGCCTAGAATGTAGAAAGTTGGGTTACCACAGCCTTCAAGACCACTATGCCAGTTCTTTCGGTCACAGAGTTAGAGGGTAGGAGCGGCCACCTTTCTTGTGCTGATACTGCCCTACCCTCCATTAATCCAGAAGCAGAGGGAAAGCAGGATCATTTAACCTAACTCCATCACTAAAGTCCCCTGCCCAACCTAGAGTGTGGGAAGAGTCTGCCTCAGCCCAAGCAACACACACTGTGCATGGCACATGACTTCAGATACCACCTTACACTTTAGCTTTCCACTTTATTACCCAGCCACACTGGGACCAGAGAGGTTTGGGTATATAGGAGCCAAACAGATGAACAAGATGAGGCTCTGGAGGAATTCTCTCCACACACTCACACTGGCAGATGAGGCTCTGGAGGAATTCTCTCCACACACTCACACTGGCAGAAAAAGGAGGAAAAAGGCCCCTCTGTAGATCTGAAACCCAAACTCCCACTGTGGATACCAAACTGCCACCCGCAGTAGAAGATGGAAATTGGCACAGAGGTGATTCACATCAAAGGGAAGTCCACAATCACACAGCTATAGAAATCTACTACAAAGAAGTGGCAAGATATGAGTACATCACCAGATGACTTAGAATTCCAACAGAGCCTCACAGAATATGAGAAAATCAGGAAATATCCTCCCCCAAAGACACAATAAGTCCTCACCACCAATAGATAAAATACAAGAATCACAGAAATGTCAGAAAATAGTTCAAAATATATTGTAGCTAAACTCAATTAGATGCAATAGAAAACACAACCAATTCCAGGACATGAGAATATCTTTCCATGACTTGATGGAGGAACTCCATAAGGGGATAAACACCCTGAAAATGAATCAAACAGAACTCATGGAGATAAAAAATACAATGCAGGAAATCAATACCTCTTTCAAAAGTATTAACAGCAGATTAAACCATGCAGAAGAAAGAATCTCAGACTTTGAAGACAAAGTTCAACTTAGTCCAAGTGACCAAGAAGAATTAAAACATAACCAGTAAAAATGAAGACAACAGGTTTCAGCCAGAATGGCCTGAGCAATACTGCCCACTGTTTCTCTGGCCCACCTACTTCAACACTCCTCCTGACTTGATAGCTGAGGAAGGTAGTTGTCAATGAATTTTCCCTCCTTCAAAAGTATTAACAGCAGGGACCAGCAGTTAGCATAATAGCTATGTCACTGGATTCCTATGTAGTTGACTGCGGTTTGAGTCCCCAGAGGAGAATGGAGAAGAAGGGATTGCGGAGTGGCCATCTCCCCCCAGGGAGCTGTCTTTCTGGTGAGCTCAAGTGCTCTGTAGCAAAAACCTCTCCAAAAAAAAAGTATTAATAACAGATTAGACCATGTAAAAGGAAGAATCTCAGACTTTGAAGACAAACTTCAACTCAGTCCAGGTGACCGAGAAGAATTAAAACCTAACCAGTAAAAATGAGAAAAAGAGGTTTCAGCCACTGTTTCTCTGGCCCACTTACTTCAATACTCCTCCTGTCTTGATAGCTGGGGAAGGTAGTTGTCAATAAAGTTTTCCGGTTTCAAGACTACTTGTATTGCGGAAGAGTCTTCCTTCATCCCCTTCCCATCGCCTACAGCCCTGTTTGGCTACAGGAAATAAGTGTCAGGGCATCAGGGGCTGCCACAGCCGGCTGGGTGTGAGGCCACCTTTTGCTGCCCACAGGCTCCTGTGGCCCCTGGGTCCATCGGTCTGAGCCTAGCCCCTATGTGACCCGGGGGTCATCTGTAACCAGGCTTCATGGCCTCTGAGGCATGATCCCCACCACCCTCTCCAACTTCCTTGTCCTTATCGCCGCCCACCTCCCTGAGCCAGAGCTGGCACTGCTGAGGTGGAGGGTAGAGAAGTCAGAATGAGAGCTTTGGAGCTGCAAGCGGCAGGTGCAGAAGATGGAGAAGCTGCTGCATCACAAGGAGCAGCTAGCTGTACCAGGGCACAAAGGGAAACAACCAGGAGCTCCGTGTGCAGGTAAAAGAACTCAGTAAAATATTCCATTGAGGATGAAACAAAGAAAGTAATGTAGAAGTAGATAGAAGTATGCTTCTTGGTCAATATCAGATTTTTAAAAAAAAATTAAAGGGAGATTTTTGCTATAGGGTACATGTGCTTTCCAAAGAGACAGAGACAGAGAAACAAAAAGCAAGAAATAACCCCTCAGGGGGATGGCCATACTGTAGGCGCTTCCTCTTGATTCCCCTCTCAGGATTTTGGGCATGAAGGCACATGCGCCTATGTAAATTTTAAGCCACCAGGTCCAGAACTCTAACTGTGGTTGACTACATGGGTGTCCAGTGATGTAACTATTATGCCATCTGCTGGCCCCAATATCAGATTATTTTCATCAGACATAACATGATGATGTTAGTCTTCCAAATAAAGTAACTGAAGTTTCAGTCACACAGAAAATGATGCTCACACAGGTACTGATCTGACAGAAAATACTAAATGTGGGCAGGAAGACCATTTTTCCTCAGACTCACAGGAGCCAGCACCTGTATTAACAGAATATACATCCATAGGCAATTCATCTTTAGCTGAAAGTTTGAGAGCTGCAGCAGAAGCTGCTGTTTCACAAATTGGATTTAGTTATGATGAAAATACTGGACTGTACTTTGACCACAGCACTGGTTTAAATTATGATTCTGGGCGGGCGGGCCCGGCGGGCCGTGGGCGTGCGCCGGGCCGGCCGGCGGGTGGGCCCGGCGGGCCGCGGGGCACGGAGGCGGGGCGCCAGGCACGGGGGCTCCGATCCGCATGCCTGGGCGCGGGGGCAGGGCACAGGGGCATGCACCGGCGGGCGGGCGCGGGGCGCCACTCCGCGTGCCAGGGCGCGGAGGCAGGGTGCTGGACGCGGGGGCTCCGCTCCGTGAGCCGGGGCACGGAGATGGGGCGCGGGGGCTCTGCTCCGCATGCCCTGTCCGGAGGACCGGCCCAACCGGGGCTCTGCCCCGCGTGCCGTGGCTGGGGTCTGACCCGTGTGCCGTGGCCGGGGTCTGCCCTGCGTGCCGTGGCCGGGGTCTGCTCCGCGTGCCTTGGACGGAGAGCCAGCCCAGCCGGGCTCTACTCTGTGTGCTGTGGCTGGGGTTCTGCTCCGCGTGCCCTGGCCGAGGAGCCGGCCCGGCCGGGGCTCTGCCCCACGTGCCGTGGCCGGGGTCTGCCCCGCGTGCCGTGGCCGGGGTCTGCCCCGCGTGCTGTGGCCGGGGCTCTGCTCCGCATGCCTTGGCCGGAGGGGCGGCCAGGCCGGAGCTCTGCCCTGTGGCTGGGGCTCTGCTCTGCATGCCTTGGCCGGAGAGCCGGCCCAGCCAGGGCTCTGCCCCCGCGTGCCGTGCCCCCGCATGCCGTGGCCGGGGTCTTCCCCCGCATGCCATGGCTGGGGATCTGCCCCGCGCGCCGTGGCCGGGGTCTGTCCCGCTTGCCGTGGCCGGGGCTCCGCCCCCGTGTGCCGTGGCCGGGGCTCTGCCCCGCGTGCCATGGCCGGGGTCTGCCCCGTGTGCCGTGGCCGGGGCTCTGCTCCTCGTGCCTTGGCCGGAGGGCCGGCCAGGCCGGGGCTCTGCCCTGTGGCTGGGGCTCTGCTCTGCGTGCCTTGGCTGGAGAGCCAGCCCAGCCGGGGCTCTGCCCCCACGTGCCGTGCCCCCGCATGCCATGGCCGGGGTCTGCCCCCACATGCCGTGGCCGGGGTCTTCTCCACATGCCGTGGCCGGGGCCCAGCTCCGCGTGCCGTGGCCGGGGTCTGCCCCACGTGCCGTGGCCGGGGTCTTCCCCGCGTGCAGTGGCCAGGGTCTGCCTCCGCGTGCCGTGGCCACGACTCTGCCCCCGCGCGCCGTGGCTGCGGCTCTGCCCCGTGTGCCAGAACCCGGACCGCCCAGCCCCCACTGCCTCTCCGGCGCTGGATATGTCTCGCGCCCGGCGCTGCAGCGGACTGGCACCGCGGACCGGCTGAGGTCGCTGTCCTTCCTTTCTCTGGCTGGGCGGGCGAGGGGGGGGGGGGCACTGGATCCCGCACTTATTCATGTGCCCGGGGCCCGCATGGGGCTGCCGGGTCTGCGTGTGGTCCCGGGCCTACGAGTGGCCGCCAGGTCCGGGCATGGCTGCCGGAGCTACATGCGGCCCCCAAGCTTGCGCCTGGCCACCGGGCCTGCACCCCCGCGTGGCTACCGACTGCGGGCGACGGGCTGGGACCAAGCACAGGGATCAAGAACTTACAGCTATGGGCAGCAGAGGGAGTCTTTGGCTGTCTTGGACCAATTGAGAGGTGTAGTGTGTGAGAGGAATTTCTCTGCCTATGGTCAGTGAGAAGATGATGGTTACCAGCTCTGCATTACCTCAGGGAAAAACAAGAACTACTCTACCATTCTTAAGGAATCCAAACACCCGAGGATGATTCACGCTGCAGATCCCCACATTACCATTCCCGGTGACTGTGGGATGGCTGCTGTGCTGCATCAGCTGATAGTCGTCTCTGCTTTCCAGAGCCGCGTCCCTGAAACTGTGTTCCATGGAGACTCACCTACATTTACGGGGCTGCACGAGACCCACCCTTGGCCCAGCCCTGAGTGAAGTCTACATTTCCTATTGCTGGGAACTTTATGAACTGATAATTGGAAAAAAAAAAGAAAAAAAAAAAAAGGAATTGTATCTCTCAGCAAAAAACATCATAGACAATTCACACTTACTTGCAGAATCATCTGAGTGGGTTTTGAATGTTCACAACATAATGTTAATGTTGAAGGTGGTGAATATGTTTATATCTATTTGGTTAATGCACACTGTATATACATGCTTCTACAGACCATTCTGTAGCCATTCTGTACAAATGTAATGATTGTATGCAAATTTAAAAAAAGAAAAAAAAAGAAGAAGGAAGGAAGGAAGGAAGGAAGGAAGGAAGGAAGGAAGGAAGGAAGGAAGAAAGAAAGAAAGAAAGAAAGAAAGAAAGAAAGAAAGAAAGAAAGAAAGAAAGAAAGAAAAAGGGAGGGAGGGAGGGGAAGGAAAAACATAAAAGTATGCTTAGTGGACAAAAAATGAGAAGTTATTTGCTGATGATAATGTTTACAGTAATATCTTTGTCTTGACTGTCATGCATAGTATTTGTGTTGGAAAAAGAAATGTATACTGTAAAAGACATGTGCTAAAATGTAATAAATAAAAAAAAATTATGATTCTGAAAATCAACTATATTGTGATCCTTCCACTTGGATTTATTACTACTGTGATGTGGAAAGTGGTTGCTATCAATTTCATTCTTGAGTTGATTTGCAACCTTATCAGACTTCTTCCACAAAACAAAGATAAAAAATTGAAGAAGAAAGAAGACAGATTTATCTACAGAAAATGAGGGAAAAGATTTCAATTCTGAAAAATCAAAAAGCTTCCAGTGTTAGGGGCCAGCAGTTAGCGTAATGGCTCTGTTGCTGGACTTTCATGTAGCTGATAGTGGTTCGAGTCCAGGGCCCGGTGGCATAAACTCACGCCAGGTGCCTGTGCGTGCGTGCCCAAGATCCCAAGAGGAGAATAGAGGAGAAAGAATTGCAGCGTGGCAATCTCCCATGGGGGGCTGATTTCTCGCTTTCTATCTCTCTGTCTCTCTCTGTCTTTCTGGTGAGCGCATGCGCCCTATAGCTAAAACCTCTCAGAAAAAAAAAAAAAAAGATTCCAGTGTTGAGCATATAAGATGCAGTGAGGGGGAGAAAATTTTTCAAATGTGAAAAGAAGGCCAAAATAGACACTCATTACAAAAAGAGCCCCACAAAATTCACTGTTACAGTTAGTGGAAAAATTGTAGATTCTCCTCTTTATGAAAACATCTGTAATTCAACTTCATTTAAAGAGAAGAAAATCACCAAGACTGATAGTGAGCCAGAGGAAAGAAAAATTACAGACTCTCAGACCAAAATAGTAATGATGAAGACATTACCCTCGAAGACAATGTCACTATAGAAGAAACCGAGGATGAAGATGAAAAAAACTTGGCCCCTCCATGTATTAGAGTAATTGCTATTAGATCACCAGTGCTGCAGACATGATCACTTTTTATTATTATAATACCTAACTCTGATACAGTTGAAGTGAAAAAGACATGGAGCATACTCTCCAAATTCCTGAAGTTGGTGTTAGTAAGTTTCATGCAGAAATTTATTTGACCATAACTTACAAAGAATACAGATTTATTTATTTATTTATGTCCTTGTGGATCAAGGTAGTCAAAATGGCACTATTGTTAATGGAAAACAGATCCTTCAGCCATAAAATAAATGTGGCCCTTAAGTACTTGAGCATGGAGATGAAGTAAAAATTGAAGACACGGCGTTGTTCTTTCACATTCACTCTGTCAGTGATACCTGTGATAGCTGTGTACAAAGGCAGACTAGAGTTCACCTTCACCTTAATAAGAAGAATGAAACTTTTGTTGGTTCAACAATTGAGAGGAAAAAGAGTTGGAAAAAAGGACAGAATGAAACAAAATATGAATAAAATAGGATTTACAGAATACAGACTACAAAGATGATAAAAAATATTAAGAATCAAAAAAAAAAACAGATAGAAAACTAAAAAATGTAGGGTGTAGATTAGAAGTGAAAGGACTTTCAATAGAGATGACACTCCTGCATCTGTTCATTCTGAAATTACTGATAGCAACAAATGTCCAAATATGTTAGAAAAGATGGGTTGAAAAAAAAGGAGATGACCTGGGGAAGGATGGTGGAGGGGTGAAAACTCTGTAACGGATCCAGCTTCAACTTTAGCAAATGCATGCTTGCTTGGGAACAGGCATACCAAAACACAGGCAAAAAAACTGGGATGAAGCAGGAGAAGTTTGCTGAGAACTTTCCAGAAACTAAACTTCAAAAAGATGCACCAGGGAGCATGCCTTGGGTGAAAGGGACTATAGTGTGAGGGTCAGTCATAGAATAAAATTCAAGTTTTTTAAAAAAAAGAGTTTAGAGACTTATTTTATTGAATTATATTTCTCCCCAAAATTCAGTGGCATGAGGAAACTGCATCACACTTTATCTCTTCATGATTCAGATATGTATAATAAGGTATATTTAAAACTGTTCTTTAAAGCTATTAAATAGTGACTGAATCAAGTTATGCAGTAAGCAGACTAAAGTTCACAGGGCACAGAGGAGTTTATCAAGTTTTGTTGTTTTTATCTTGTAATTAAAAAGCCCATATGAGCAACTAGTCATCATAAGCAAAAGTCATATAACCACTAATGACTTGAATGTACATTTGTCCTTATACTTTGTCCTTCTCTTCATGTATTCATTATTGTAAGATGCAAGCAAAAGAGAGAAGCAACAAAAAGCATATGAGAAAATGCTCAACATCCCTCATCATAAGGAAGATGCAGATTAAAACCACAATGAGATACCATGTAACCCCCGTCAGAATAGCAAAGATTAAAAATATAAAAAGTGATAAGTGTTGGTGGGGATGTGATGAAAAGGAAACTAACTCCCCTACATTGTTGGTGGGAATGTAAACTGGTTAAACCACTGTGAGGAACAATATGAAGGTTTTTCAAAGATCTACAAATAGAACTACCATTTAATCCAGCAATCTCACTTCTGAGTATCTACCCAAAGGATAGGAGACTGCTCAGTCGGATGAGCATTTGCACATCAATGTTTATTGCAGCTTTATTTATGATCACTAAGACATGGAACCAACCCAAATGCCCACAAATTGATGAGCAGATTGAAAAAGTGTGGCACATATAATCTATGGGATACTACTCAGCCAAAAAACAAACAAACAAAAAACGAGACCCTGGCTTTTGATAGAAAGTGGTCAGATATCGAGGATCTATTGCTGAGTGAAGTAAGCCAGGATATGAAAGAAAGATATTGTATGTATCCACTTAATATATACCGACTATCCACACTTTATGGTAGAGATCAAAATATTGGAGGGACCAGTAGTTAGCGTAATGGCTATGTCGCTGGACTCCCACGTAGTCGACCGCGGTTCGAGTCCCGGACCCGGCGGCTTAAACTCACGCCGGGCGCGTGTGCGTGCGTGCCCAAAATCCCGAGAGGAGAATGGAGGAGAAGGGATTGTGGCGTGGCCATCCCCCCTGGGGGGTGATTTCCTGCTTTCTATCTCTCTGTCTCTCTCTGTCTGTCTGGCGAGCGCACGCGCCCTATAGCAAAAACCTCTCCAAAAAAAAAAATATTGGAGGGCATAAAAGCAGGGAAAATAGTTACAAATGATAAGACAGTGTGGAACAGGGCAGGAGAAAAGAAGAGTATGGAGAAGGATAGCAAGAGAATAAATAGGTATGACATTAGTGGGATTCAGATATGGTTTATTACCTGTTGATGATGACATGTATAGTATTCTCAACCACACAAGCCTGAGAAGTATTTCACGTTGGGTAAAGTCCTTTTACAAGCAAAATGATAAATAGTGATTGACTATTTAAAAAAATAATTGGAATAATAATAATAATATGGAAAAAATGAAAAGCTATTGGGTGATGATGATGGGGATTTTAATGTCTTTGTATTGACTGATATGAATGGTATTCCTTCTGGAAAAAGAAATGTAATACACTATAAAGTTATATGTGATTTAATGTAGTATAAAAAAGATTATGATAATAATTTAAAAATTTAAAAAGTTTATAAAACATATTCTGACTTAATTTATCATTGTTCATGACTTTTAGAACCAAGATAAAAAAAATGTTGAGAAAACATGGATAGTGGTACCTAAATTTTATTACATTTAAAATAGCCTAAGTAATGCTATTGAAGAAATAATGAACAAGTGCATGTTACAGAAAATTAGCCTTCGATTGTTTTCTTCCATGGGGAATCTATTTTTATTATACAGTCAACATTTATATTTGGTTTGTTTTATAGTTAATGAACTATTTAGATATGAGCAACTGAGTACAGTATTCAATGTGCTTTGCAGGCAATGGAGTTGTGTCAGAGAAATATGATTTCTAGGGCAAAAAGATTATCTAGCTAAGGCCTCAAACTCAAGGTATTGTTAAAACTGTCTTCAAATGCAATTAAGAATTGTAATATTAAAAAGAAAAAAAAATGAAGACAACAGGGGCCAACAAGTGGTGTGGTGGTTAAGGTGTTACACTCCCACATGGCTGACCATAGTTTGAATCCCAGAACTGGTGTGGTGTTTTGCTTTCTCATTTTCCTTCTCTCTCTGTCTCTGTCTGGTGAGCACACATACCCTATAGAAAAAATTAAAAATTAATAATAATAAATTTGCATGGTGGATATTCCAGAGGGTAAACAGATGGACAAAGACTTAGAAAATTTATTTCAGGGTCTGCAGGTGGTGTGGTGGTAAAGGCATTGGACTTTCTTTTTTTTTTTTTTTTTTTTGTAGAGTTTTTTTTGCTATAGGGCACGTGCGATCGCCAGACAGAGAGACAGAAAGCGAGAAATCACCCCCCAGGGGGGATGGCCATGCCGCAATCCCTTGTCCTCCATTCTCCTCTCGGGATCTTGGGCATGCACACACACGTGCCCGGCGTGAGTTTAAGCCACGGGGTCCGAGACTCGAACCGTGGTCGACTACGTGGGAGTCCAGCGACATAGCCATTACACCAACTGCTGGTCCCGTCACTGGACTTTCATATAGCCAATTGCACTTTGAGTCCCGTACCTCATGGCTTGCTTTCTCACTTTCTCTTTCTCTCTCTCTCTCTTTTTATCTCTCTCTCTCTTTCTCTCTCTCTCTCTGTCTTTCTGGTGAGCATATGTGCACTATTAAAAAACTTTAAAAAATAAATACATAATTTTAAAAATTTATTGTTTAAAAATTTTAAAAAATATCTATTTTATAATATACCTGCTGAAACTTTCCAAATTTAGAGAGGCACATAAAAATCCAAATTCAGAAAATACAGAGAATAGAAAATATATTTAACATAAGATCCTCTCCAAGGCATATCATGACCAAACAGGTAAAAACTAAATACAAAGACAATACTCTAAAAATGGCAAGAGAAATGCCCAAGTTATTTACAAAGGTTACTCCATTAGACTAACGTTGGACCTCTCAACTGAAACAATGCATGAGAGGAAAGAATAGGGAGATATATTTAAAACCCTGAAAGAAAAACAATTTCACCCAAGAATATTATACCCAGCAAAAATATCCTTTTATTGGGATAGAAAAATAAAATAATTCCTAGATGATGAAAAGTTGAAAGCATTCACCAAGTGTAGATCAGATCTTCAGGGAATTTTAAGGGAATACTACATCTGGAAAACTAAGGGGAGATAAATAGAAGTAAGAGAACACAAAACAATTAGGAAAAAAAATAGTAACTAAATGAGAGATGAGCTTGCACATATTGGTAGTAACTTTGAATGTTAATAGATTAAATTCTCCAACTAAAACACACATATTGGCTCAATGGATTAAAAAACAGATACCCTGTATATGTTCCTTAAAAGAAACACACCTCACTGACAAAAATATGCATAGAAGAAAAGTGGGACCAGCAGTTAGCGTAATGGCTATGTCGCTGGACTCCCACATAGTCGACCGCGGTTCGAGTCCCGGACCCGGCGGCTTAAACTCACGCTGGGCGCGTGTGCGTGCGTGCCCAAGATCCCAAGAGGAGAATGGAGGAGAAGGGATTGTGGCGTGGCCATCCCCCCTGGGGGGTGATTTCCTGCTTTCTATCTCTCTGTCTCTCTCTGTCTGTCTGGCGAGCGCACGCGCCCTATAGCAAAAACCTCTCCAAAAAAAAAAAAAAAGAAAAAAAAAAAAGAAGAAAAGTGAAGGGCTGGAAAAAGTCATTTCATGCAAATGGAAATTAAAACAAGTTGGGAGTCATTATTGACGTCAGGCAAATTAGACCTTAGAATTAAAAGGATGAAAAGAAACAAAGAAGGACATTACATAATTCTAAAAGGATTAATTAACCAAGGAGATATAGCAATCACAAATATTCATGAACCTAATGCCAAAGCAGCCAAATATGTAAAAGAAAGACTGCTAAATCTAAAGGGACATGTACACTGAAACAGGAATTGTTGGGGATTTCAATACCCCACTGTCACCATTGGACAGGTTATCTAGACAACAAATAAGCAAAGAGACACAAGAGAATTGCAATTCTATGTCAAAAAATTAGAGAGTCTGTATGAGATGGACAAATTTCTGGACACATAAATTACCGAGGTTGAACCAGGAAGAAATAGAAATCCTGAATAGACCAATAACAAGCAACACGATTGAATCAGTAATAGTTTCCCAACAAAGAAAAGCCCAGGTCCAGATGGCTTCATTTCTGAATTTTACAAAACTTTTTTAAAAAAGAGCTAACCCCAATTCTCCTCAAAATATTTCTGAAGATTCAAAAGGAAGGAACACTCCCAAACTCATTCTATTAAGTTTCTATCACCTTGATGCCAAAACCAGACAAGGACATAACAAAAAAAGGAAACTATAGACCAATATCTCTACTAAATATTAATGCAAACATTATGAACAAGGTACTAGCAAACTGAATCCAACATCACATTAAGAAAATTTTCAACCACAACCAGGTAGGCTTTATCCCAGCGATACAAGAATGGTTTAACATAGGCAAAACAATAAATGTAATACATCACATTAACAGAAAAATAATAGAAAACATAAGACCATATCTATAGACGCAGAAAGACATTTGGAAAAAATGCAACATCCCTTCATGATCAAGACTCTCAGCAAAATAAGGGTAGAAAGAACATTTCTCAACCCTATAAAAGCCATATGTGACAAACCCATTACTAACAATACATTAAATGGGAAAAAAGCTGAAAGTCTTCCTACTAAAAACTGGAACAAGACAAAGCTGCCTACTTTCTTCCCTCATGTTCAACATAATGCTGAAAGTCCTAGCCAATGCAATCAAACAAGAGAATAAAATAAAAGATATACAGATAGGAAAAAAAGAAGCAAAACTGTCCCTATTTACAGATGAAATGTTTATATACATAGTCAATCCAAAGGAATCCACAAAAACTCCTACAAGTGATAAATTAATTCAGTAAAGTAGCAGGATACAAAAATCAATATACAAAAAATCTACAGCATTTTTATACACCAGCAATGAACAAACTGAGACAGAAATGAAGAAAGCAATCCCATTTCTTTTTTTAAAATTTTTTTCTTTTATTTTTTTATTTCATTTTCTTCCATACATTTAATCACATTATTATTTGTCTTACAAAATGGACATTTCAACAGGTGAACATTTCTCCCTAGTACTGTTGATAAAACTACGAAATATCTTCAACAAGTAATACCACACCTCTTTGTGTCATTAATGCTTTGCCTCCCTGTCCCTCCCCCAAATGTCCTTCCTCAGATCCACCTCTTTCACACACACTATATCTGGTATTTACATCTATATACTGCGTTTCTATATCCCTTAGACAATTAGTTTCAGTCATAGAGTGCAGACACTTGGTATATATTAAGTGGGGACATACAATGCCTCTCCTTCATAGCATGGCTTGCTTCACTCAGCAATCCCATTTCAATAGTCATGAAATAAATAAGATATATAAGAATAAACCTAACTGAAGAGATGGAAGACCTCTACAAGGAAAACTATGAAAAACTGAAAAAAAATATTGAGTATGATACAAAAAAAATGGAAAGACATCCTATGTTTTAGGATTGGAAGAATCAATATAATCAAAATGTCACTTCTACTCAAATTGATATACATATTCAATGCAATTCCAATCAATTTGTTGGTGACATTCTTCACAGGAATAGAAAAAAACACTCATAAAAATGTGTCTGGAATCATAAAAAATAACCCATATTACCAAGGCAATACTGTGCCAAAAGAATAAAATAGGAGGCATTTCACTACCCAGCTTTAAAATATATTTCACAGCAATGATAATCAAAACAGAATGGCACTGGCACAAACATAGACACATAGACCAGTGGAAAAGAATAGAGAATCCAGAAGTAAACACAAATGATGCAGCCACCTGATCTTTGAAAAAGAGCACAGGACAATGCATAGATAGGCTAATTACTCACCATTACCTGAAATACTGAAATAATTACATGGTCTTATTGGTTTTAGAATTTGTTTTGCTTTTGAGGTATTTAAAATTTTAACGGTAAAATTCTTTGCTTTTAAATATTAATGAACATTCTACTCATATTTTCTCACACAAAGGAAAATAACTTCAGTATAAATTTATTTCTGCTGAAATAGAAATATATGGAGAAAAGAACTGAATATCCATCTGCAGAAAAAAGAAACTGAGGGCTCAGCCAGGGACCGCTGCTGTCTGCCTGGTGTCGCCCACACAGGCACAAGCACAGGAGCACCTGGGGTGTGCGGGAGCGCAGGTCGCCTGGCAGCGCAGCCTGGCTCAGGTATCATAGTGGGCGGCCACAGGCGCAGATGCCTCCTCCTCCATAACTGTTTACCGGGCTGCATTGTGGGAGTTTTACCTGAGCCGCTGCTGCGCAAGCCATGGGAGCCATGACTGATGGTGAAGTCATGAAGCATCTGCTAATTGATGGACATATTGCTGGAAACGATTGGAGAAGCAATTTGCTAGTGAAGTTTCATTAAATGGTGCAACTCTGGATCCCAAAAGAGGGATATAATCAGTACCAGCGTATGTTGAGCACACTGTCTCAATGTGAATTTTTGATGAGCAAAACCTTGTTGGTGTATGATATGAAACTCAGAGAAATGGAAAATTATTTTAAAAATCTACAAAGAAATAAAATGTAGCATTTCTGGAGCACATGAAAAAATGACTGAGTGCAAAAAGCAAATTCTTCAAGCAAAACGAATATGAAAAAATTTCCAAGAATCTGATGCTTTGGCAAAAGAGATCCAACATCACCTAGACAGGCATGAGACATTAAAGAAACTAGAAGCTCTAAGGAAAGAATAAGAGCATCTTTCACATATTAAAGAAAGTGTTAAAGATAAACTGGAATTGAAACACAGTTTCATGTTCTTCTTAGTATCATCCATGAACTTTGGCAAACTTTAGAAAATGATGAAAAGCTCTCAGACATGGAAAAAAGCTCAAGAAACAAGCATGGAAGCAGATCCTAAGCCATAGACAGGCTAATTACTCACCATTACCTGAAATACTGAAATAATTACATGGTCTTATTGGTTTTAGAATTTGTTTTGCTTTTGAGGTATTTAAAATTTTAACAGTAAAATTCTTTGCTTTTAAATATTAATGAACATTCTACTCGTATTTTCTCACACAAAGGAAAATAACTTCAGTATAAATTTATTTCTGCTGAAATAGAAATACATATTTTTATTTTTAAACTTAAAAACTAGGAGGCACCATTAAAAATGTTCAATAAAATTATTTCAAACCATAAAAAAAGAAAATTGAAAAATGAAACTGGACTCTTATCTCTCACCATTAACAAGACTCAACTTAAAATTTATTTTGACTTACAGAAACTTAGATAAAATTTCCCACTGCACAAGGAAATTATATGAACTAACCTTTTATCTTATAGGACCACTGTAATAAATGCAGTTCATCATAGACCAAAATGTCTTATATCTTTATGTCATACATGACTTTCTTACATGTGTGTATGTGTGTGTGTGTGTGTGTGTGTGTGCGCGCATGGGTGTAAATCAAAAAGTCTCTGCAGATATTCTGAAACCCTTTATTGTTTCCTTTTTAAATTTTTGTGTACATTTAATCACTGTACATCCCTACAGTGTACAAAATTATTTTTCCCAGCGTGAATGCAGTGTATATTAGTCTAGTCCAAGACATTACCATACACATTATCATCAACAGATAGCTTTCTTCCCCTGATATCTTTCTCCCAATTCCCACTACTCACCCCCTCCTATACTGTTTCTAGTATCTACAGTTGTCCTTCTGCCTCTAGTTTTATACCTTTCTTCCTTTCAGTTTCTGCCATAGATTGTAGATATTTGGTATATATTCAGCAGGGACATAAAATGCCTCTCTTTCATAGCCTGACTTGCTTTGCTTAACATTAAATCTTCCATATTTGGCTACTTTGTTTCAAATATCAAGCTCTCCTTGTTTTTTTTTTTTATGACTCAGTAGTATTCCAAAGTGTATATACACCACATTTTTGAAAACCAATAATTTTCTTTTGGATGTTTGGATTGATACCATGTCTTGCAATTATGAATAATGCCACAATAAACATGATAAGTAAGTGTTTTTCTGACTGAGTGTTTTTCTGTCCTTTGTGTAAGTACCCAGGAGTGAAATTGCTGGGTCCTATAGTAATTCTATTTATAGGTTCTTAAGGAACTGCCATATTGTTCTCCACAGTGGCTGTACTGGTGTACATTTCTACCAACAGTGTAGGAGTATTCCTTTTCACTGCACACTTGTCTGCACTTATTCTGTTGTTTTATTTTGTTTTGTTTTTCCCAAGGTTTTTCAATAGGGCATATGTACTCACTGTAGAGGAGAGAGACAGAGAAGCATCAAGAGGAAAAGCAGGAAATCAGCCTTCAGGGGAGATGACCACACTGTGATCCCCTCCCTTCTGTTCTCCTCCTGGAATTCTGGGCATGCATGCACATGTGCCTGGCGTGATCTTCAAGCTATTAAATGTAGGTCTCAAACCATGTTTGGCCTCGTGGGAGTTCAGTGCCTTAATCACTGCCCCACGTGTTGACCCCTATTCTGTATTTTTTGGCTTTTTTTTTTAAGAGAGATTTTTGCTATAGGGCCTATATGCGTGTTTGAGAGATGGAGAGACAGAAAGCAAGAAATTGCCCCCCGCAGAGGGATGGACACACCACAATCCCTTCTCCTCCATTCTCCTCTCAGGATTTTGGGCATGCATGCACAACACCCAGTATGAGTTTAAGTGGGACTCGAACTGCAGTTGACTATGTGGGAGTCCAGCAACATAACCATTATGTCATCTGCTGGTCTCCTATTCTGTATTTTTTTAATCTTAGTTATTTTGACTGAGGTTAAGAGATATCTCATTGTGGTTTTGATTTGTATTTCTCTTATGAAAAAGGATGCTGAGCATTTGTTCATATACTTTTTGGCCATTCATATGTCATCCTTGGAGAGTTATTAGTTCAACTCACCTGCCCATTTTTTTAATTCGATTTTTTTAAAGAATTCTTTTATTTAACTTTATTTATTTTATTTTAATGTGACCAGATAGAAAGAGAGAAAGAGAGAAAACAAGCCATCAGGTCTGGGACTCAAACCACTGTAGACTATGTGGGAGTCCAGTGCCCTTAAGCGCCATGCCACCTACTGGCCTCGATTGGATTTTTTTTTTTTTTAACTTTTTGTGGATAAGCTACTAACAGTCCCTTATGTGAGGCATAGTTTGCAAATATATTGTCTCATTCTGAGAGTTGTCTCTTCACTCTAATTATTGTTTCTTTTGTTCTGCAGAAGCTTTTTAGCCTGATGTAGTCCCACCTGTCTATTTTTGGGATTATTGCCTGTGCTTTGGGGGTTTTATTTAAGAAGTATTGCCTGCTCTGATGTCTCTGAGAATTTCCTCTGTGTTTTCCACCAGTAACCTTCTGGTTTGAGGCTTTATGTCTAGGCCCTTGATAAAATGGATCAAAGTTTTAAATGTAAAACTTCAAATTTTAAAAATGCTAGTAGAAAACTTAAAGGAAATTCTTGAAGATATTGTAGTAGACAAAGGTTTCTTAAACAAGACTCCTAAACCACAAGCAATAATCCCCAAAAGAGACAAGTGGAAGTACACCTAGCTCAAAAGCTTCTTCACAAGAAAGAAAACAATTACAGTGAAGCAACAACCCTCAGAATGAGAGAAAATATTTCCAAATTGTTCCTCACACAAGGTCTTGATAACCAGAATATATAGGAAAATTAAGCAGCTCACCTATTATAAACAAATTTAAAAATCCAGTTAAAAATAAGCAAATAAACTGAATAGATTACACTCTAAGAAAGATTTACAAATGGTCAATAAGCATATGAAAAAAATGTTCAATGTCTCTTTTCATAAGGGAACACTAATTAAAACCACAATGAGATATCATTAAATCCCAGTTAAAATGTCTAGGGTCAAAAATAAAAAATAACAAGTGCTCGCAAGGCTGTGGTGAAAAGGAAACACTTACATTGTTGGTGGTAAAGTAAATTAGTACAACCTCTGTTGAAAACAATTGGGAGGTTTCTCAAAAACCTACAAATAGAGCTATCATATGATCCAGTAATTCTAACTCTTAGTATATACCCAAAGGATAGGAAAATAGTCAGAATGACACACCCGTGTTTATTGCAGCATTATTCACAATTGCTAAGACATAGACTCAACCTAAGTGTCTAAAAACAAATGACTGGATTGTATAATTGTAGTTTATATCTACTACAGAATATTGATCAGTCATAAGAAACCATAAGACCCTCTTGCTTGGGAATCAGCAGTTAGCGTAATGGCTATGTCGCTGGACTCCCACGTAGTCAACCACGGTTCGCGTCCTGGACCCGGTGGCTTGAGACTCACGCCGGGCGCGTGTGCGTGCATGCCCAAGATCCCAAGAGGAGAATGGAGGAGAAGGGATTGCGGCGTGACCATCCCCTCTGGGGGTGATTTCTCGCTTTCTGTCCCTATGTCTCTCTCTCTCTGTCTGGCGAGCGCACGCGCCCTATAGTGAAAACCTCTCCAAAAAAAAAAAAAAAAAAAAAGACACTCTTGCTTGATGCAAAGTGGTTGAATATAGAAGACTTAATGTGAATTGAGCCACATTTTGAAAGATACACACTATTTCCACACTCAATGTGTACCAAATGTCTTCAGTCTATTGAAAAATGGAAAGATCTGAAGATATGATAACAGATAGGATAAATATAGATACCAGAGAATATAAAGGAAGGGAGTGAGTGGTAAAGAATTAAAAAAAAAAAACAAAGAAAAGAAACATTTAACAGATAAAAGAATGCAAAGTTATCTGTTGAAATAAAAACAGTCTGTAATTTTTACATTATAAAAATAAAAGCTAAAATTTTCAAAAAGTGCCCAGGAATAAAATTAATCAATAAGGTGGAAGATCAGTATGATTAAAAAACCATAAAATGTTTATGATATAAATCCAAGGAAACACCAAAATATTATGAAAAAACATCCCGTTTTCATGAATTAAAAGATTGAATATTGTCAAACTGTCTGTATGACCCAAATCAATCTATGGACTCAATATAATTCTTACCAAAACACTGTTGACATTTTCCACAGAAATACAGTACATTTTTATTTTGTTATTGTGTTTCTAAACAGAAATATCTGAAGCTGGTTGATTTAATGAGAATAAAGGTTTATTTGGCTCATAATTTTGCTGACTGAGAAGTCTAAAGTCATGTAGCCAGCATCACAACATGGAGGAGAAAAGTGGAAAGTTCAGTGTATGCATGCAAAGAGTGTAAACAACTTTCTTACTTTTACAACAAACCAATTTTGTGGGAACTAACACATTCTAATGAGAGCAAGAACTCACTCCCTCCTGTAAGATGGCATTAAGTTATTCATGAGGATGGTGCTCCCACAATCCAGACACCGCATGCTACACCCTCTCTCCTAACGTTCTCATCACCTCTCAACATCATTGTATTGGTGATCAAGCTTCCAACACATGAAACTTTGGGGGTCAAATCATATCCAAAATATAGTCTATACGTTAATTTAATTTTTAATGATGAGTGTAAGGTAATGGATATGTTAATTAGATTGATGTAGTAATCATTTCTATATATATATATATATATGTATAAATATATATATGTATATATCACCTGCATCTTAAGTATATACAATTATTTCTCAATAATACCTCAGTAAAGCTGAAAATATATATGAATAAAAATTTTAAAATAAAGTGAAGATACCTAAACAAATTCTATGCTGTAATAGACAAAATATGGGGCATTTTGATATCATTATATTCTTCATATTGAGTAACTCACCAGCTTAGTTAAAGGAATATACATATTATGTAATAAATGTAACTTTTTGACTAAGCATAAAGGATGACTTTTGAATAAATATAATGGAAGAAATATTCTTTTTTAATTTTTAAAATTTTAATTAATTAATTTTAAAGTCACTCACTGAGCATCATTCCAACATACAAAATGTAATTTCCCATTCAGAATATACTACATCATGACTTAATCATGTTATCATTGATAATTTTCCATTTCTAGTTTCATATATGTAATATATATATATATATATATATATATATATATACACACACACACATACACACATATATTTTCCCCCTATTTCTCACCCTCTGCCATTTTCCACCCCCCTACCACACTATCTTTGGTGTCCATAGTTTCTTTCCATTCCTTTTTGCTCCCACATTTTATTGATTTATAAAATTTCTTAAATAATCTAACTGCTTTCAATAGCAAGTTCAGCTGATACATACATATCTGTGAATATATGTCTGACTTTGGGCATGAAACTCTAAGAAGAATGAATATACTATAAAGTAGCACCTAGCTGATGCTATATAGCTTACTATGCTCATTAAATAGGTATTTGTAATATATTTTTTAATTTCAAGAAAAGCAGTTTTAGCTTTAATAAATCTTAAAGAAATGCTAAGAGAGCTTTGTTTAAAACTTAAACCCAGGGGACCAGCAGTTAGCGTAATGGCTATGTCGCTGGACTCCCACGTAGTCAACAACGGTTCGCGTCCCGGACCCGGTGGCTTAAACTCACGCCGGGCACATGTGCGTGCGTGCCCAAGATCCCAGGAGGAGAATAGGAGGAGAAGGGATTGCGGCGTGGCCAACCCCCTGGGGGGTGATTTCCTGCTTTCTGTCTCTCTGTCTCTCTCTGTCTGTCTGGCGAGTGCACGCGCCCTATAGCGAAAACCTCTCCAGAAAAAAAAAAAAAAAACTTAAATCCAGGAAACAGATTAGGATTCTGTGTAAATTGTAGGTACATGAACCTATCAGCAGCCCAAAACAGAACAAAAATTCTTAAGTCTGGAAAACAAAGCCTAGGAGAAAATCAATAATGTTTTAGTCAAAAGTCATAAGATTCTATTTCACCAGTTCAATCTCATGTACTTAATGTATCTTCTGTTGTGGTCTAACCTTCTCGATTAAATTCTAGGATATAATATTCAACTCCAGAATTGTTCCTACCATTAAGATGGCCATTTTCTTAGTTGTGTTTGAATTCTTATTACTGTGTGTTTGTATTTACTTTTCCTGGTATAGCACTCTCTTCTTTTTTTTTGAGAGGTTTTTGCTATAGGGCGCGTGCACTCACCAGACAGACAGAGAGAGATAGAGAGATAGAAAGTGAGAAATCACCCCCCAGGGGGGATGGCCATGCCGCAATCCCTTCTCCTCCATTCTCCTCTCGGGATCTTGGGCACGCACGCACACACACCCGGCATGAGTTTAAGCCACCGGGTCCGGGACGCGAACCACGGTCGACTACGTGGGAGTCCAGTGACATTATGCTAACTGCTGGTCCCAGCACTCTCTTCAGAACTTCTTGGAGAGCTGGTCTGGTGTTAGTAAATCCTTTCAGGTTTTGTTTATCTGACAGTGTCCTTGTCTTTTCTTCCCATATGAAGGATAATCTTGCCAGGTACAGTATTCTTGGTTGAAATTGCTTTTCCCTTAACACTTTGAATATATTTTCCCATTCTTTCCTGTCTCACATTGTTTCTGATGAGAGGTCTGCTGTTAGCCTGATGGTATATCCTTTGTAGGTAAGTTGATATTTCTCTCTTGCCAATATTAGTATTTGTCTTTGTGGTTTTTGTCTATCTGACTATAATGTGTCTTGAAGATGATCTTCTTGGGTTGATTCTACTTGGGGTCCTTTGTATTTCCTGGGACTGGATCTTTGAATGCCTTTTTATATTTGGGAGGTTTTCCTCCAGGATTTCATGGAATAGATTATCAATGCTTTTATTAGTCTCTTTACCTTCTGAGATATCAATTATCTGGATTTTTGGATGTTGGATGGTATCTAGTATTTCTCATATATTATTCTCATTTTGGGGGGAAATTTTCTCAGTCTTCATGGTATATTTTTCTAAGACAGCAATTCTGTCTTCTACATCTGATATTTGATTTTCTGTATAATCTAGTCTGCTTATAAAACTTTCAAGGGAATTTTGACCTCCTGTATTATAGTATTCATTTGTAACAATTCCATTTGATTCTTTTTTACATGTATATTTCCTGTTTCAGATCTTGCAAGAATTTCCTCAGATCCTAGACTCATTGACTCCTTTCTCCTGCCTCTTCTGTAGTTAATTTTCTTCTCTCTTCTCTTCCATCTCTGTAAGCTTTGTCACTATGAACGATCTAAACTCTTTATCTGACATTTCTGAGAGTTCTATTGTACTGCCTGAGGATGATGAGGAGCTATTCTTTTCTCTTGGAGGAAAGAGTTATTTTCTTGATTTCTCATTTTTTTTTTGTGATCCTGCAGTGATTTTTGGTCATCTGATAGATTCTGTGTATCTTCCTAATTCTTGAAGTTCAATTTGAGAGTTCAGAAGAGTGCAGGAAGAAGCGATTTGCAATCTCTCTTCTGATCTGTTTTTTTACTCTTTTTGTATCAGATTCAGTGGGAATTGAGGAATATTCTGACCCTAATCATATTTAGATTTTTGGATACTATTCACTTGGACCTGTCTAGACACTCAGTGCATGGAAGCTGAACAGCCAAGGAATAAAAATAAAGGAAAAAGGAAAAGAATTAGAGAAAAGGAAAGGAGAAGAAGGAAAAAAAATAAAATAACAAATAAAAAACACAAAAGTTTTATGTTTTAATTTTCAAAAGCAAAAACTGAAAATACTTTACCTAAAAAACAAATTAAAAAGAATTTGAAGGCACAGGGAGACACAGAGGGATGGAGAGATGGAGATAATAATTCAGAGATAGCCCTACCCACTATAAATTAATCTTGAGGGAAAAGCCTCAGCAGAAGACCTTCATTTTTAGTCCCTGAAAGCAATATTTCACAGTTCAAGTTCAGTAGCCATCTTAGGATGCACCTGGGCTTGTGCCTCTCCTAAATGGAATAGGAAAATGAACAAATTAGCACAATAAAGGAGGGGCTTGAGAGCCCAGAGAGTACTTTACCTTAATTTTTTAAAATTAAAACACATAGAGAGATAGAGAGATGGAGAGAAGTGTATAGAGGTAGCCTTACCCCCTAGAAATGAATCTGGAGGGAGAAGTCTCAGCAGAAGATCTTCATTTTTAGTCCCTGAAAGCAATGTTTCACAACTAAAGTTCAGAAGCCATCTTGAAATATTTTCATACAGCGCATTCTGAGGAATAACATCAAAAGAAACACTTGTAAAATGCCTTGATGAACTTTCCTATCAATCGCATTGGTCCTAAGTAGATTGACAAAGTAGATGAAGGAATGGAGCAAAATCTTATTAAGCTTTAAGAAAGATTTTTTTGAGACACTGCTAACCTCCTCCCTCAGTTGGATAGCAACAGACCTGGAAATTCAAAAATGAAAAAACAAAGCCCCATTTGAGTTAACAGAGAAGGCATAAAATTTCACACAGTCCAATCTCTTGTAGGATCCCAAATGATCAACCATTGTTCTTTCCACTGTCCAGGAAAAGCAGCTCAGATATGAGTCAAGGAAACCTTCTTATTGGAGAGAAGAATTTTTCATGGGAGGATCAGGAAAATTCAAAGCTTTTCTTGGGATATTATTGAATTAGATTATATTTCTCCTCTCTCGTATAACTGATGCAATAAAATAAGACAAGGATTGCTTAGAAAATGTCCTGTCCCTTCCTCCACAAAGAAAACTATGAGAAACTAAAAAAAGAAATTGAAAATGACACAAAAAAGTGGAAGAATATCCCATGTTTCTGGATTGGAAGAATTAATATAAAGAAAATGGTAATTCTACCCAAATTAATCTACACATTTAATACAGTGCCAATCAAAGTACCAGACACATTCTTCACAGATCTAGAAAAGACCATCATAAAATTTGTCTAGAATTGTAAAGGGCCTCGTATTGTCAAAGCAATCCTGTACAAGAAGAATGGAGGATTGCTTACTCCCTGAGTGAGCATCTCACTCCCTGACCTAAAAATATACTACAAAGCTGTGGTAATCAAAACAGCATGGTACTGGCACAAGAACAGTCAGGAGGACCAATGGAACAGAATAGAGTCCCCAGAAATAAACTCCCACACATACAGCCAAATGATTTTTGACAAAGGGTACCAGTCAATCTACTGGATAAAGGAAAATCTCTTCAGTAAATGGTGCTAGAAAAACTAGATTTCCACCTGCAGAAGGATGAATCTGAACCCCTATGTATCACCATTGACAAAAATCAACTCAAGTTGGATTAAAGATCTAAACCCAAGACATCAAACTATAAAACTGCTGCTGGAAAACACTGGGGAAACTCTGGGAGACATTGGGGTAGGCAAAGACTTCTTAAATAAGACCCCAAAGCACAGTCAATAATCCCCAAAATCGACAAGCGGGATTAGATTTGACTAAGAAATTTCTGCCTGGCAAAAGACACAGTAATTAGTGTGAATCAACAGCCCTTAGAATGGAAAAATATTTATATAAACTCTGTGTCAGATAATGGACTGATAACCAGAATACACAAGGAACTCAAGCAGCTGTCCTGAAAAAAGATGATCAACCCTATTAAAACATGGGAGAATGAGTTGAAAAAAATCACTCTCTAAGGATGACATTCAAATAGCCAAAAGACATATGAAAAAATTCTCAACATCCCTCATTGTAAGGGAAATGCAGATCAAAACAACAATGATATATCACCTAACCCCAGTCAGAAGGACGAAGAAAAAAAGAGAAGAAGAAGAAGAGAGAAATGGTGGCTAGGGTGTAGTTATAGGGGAACTCTCTTACACTGCTGGTGGGAATGTAAATTAGTCCAGCCACTGTGGAGAACAATTTGTAGATTCCTCAAAAATCTACAAATAGGACTTCCATATGAATCAACAATCCCATTCCTTTGTATCTACCCTAAGGACAGAAGAATTCTTAATAGGAAAAGTACTTGCACATCGATATTTATTGTGGCATTATTCACAATTTCTAAAATGTGGAACCAACCAAATGCCCATGAACAGATGAATGAATGAAAAAACTGTGGCACATATACTCTATGGAATACTACTCAGCCATAAAAAAATAAGACCCGGGTTTTTCACAGAAAGTGGATGAATATAGAAAATTTACTGCTGAGTGAAACAAGCCAGGCTATGAAGGAGAAACATTTTATGTTCCCACTTAATATAAACTGATTTTCCACACTCTATGACTGAAACTGACTGACTAAAAGACATAGAAACACAGTAAATGGTCGTGAATACCAGAAATAGTGTGGGAAGAGCATGAATGAAGGAATAGAGTCCAAGGAAAGACATTAACAAGAAAAGTGGAGAGGCAAAGCATTAATGGAAGAAACAAATGGGGTATTATCTGTTGATGATAACTTTATAGTATTATCAACTGGACTGGGGAGAAATGTAAATATGTTGGAATATTCACTTTGCAAACTAAATGGTTTGATTGAATGTATATAAGAACTTGAAATAAAATAAGATAAAAAAATAGGACTTTGTGATTCCTCCAGGAACATGCAGCATTGAATATAGACCCTTCCAATGGTCACTTATAGATAAGCAGACCATTTAGGCCTTAAAAAGAATTCACTGGATCCTTTCAAAGAAGGAGTACACATTCTTGGATGAGAAGATATTTCTCTGAGCTTATTACTGTGATCTATATATTGGTATTATCCCAACATTTATATGTTGGAACCTAATCATCAATGTGATAGTATTAAGAGGTGGGACCTTTGAGAAGGAATTTTCAAATTCCAACGATTGGGATTTGTGCCCTGACAAAAAAGTCTGAAGCAAACTTCCTTGGCCCTTCCTTCTGCCTTATAAGGACATAGCAGTAAGGCTTCATGTGTGAAGCAGAAAGTGGGCCCTCACCAGACAGTAAATCTTCTGGCACCTTGATCTTAGACTTCCCAACCTCCAAAACTGTGAGCAATAAATTTTTGTTCCTTCTAAATTTCCCAATTTAAGGAATATTGGTATAGCAGCCCAAATGAAGACATACAGTCATATGAAGCAGAATTTTGTAATAATTTAAGGAAAGAATAACAACACGTGAAGGGACAAAGAAGGATCCTTCAAGTTGAGGTGAAAAAATTGCCAACAATCTTACTAGCACCTTGGTTTCTAGCATAAAATAAACTCTTAATATAAGAATCAAAGGCTTAAAGTTCTTGACTTGTAGCTGCAACTTAGAAAGGATAGGTCCTAATTAATGTTAGACGGATAGAACCAATACCTCTGTGGTTCTCCAGTTCAAAAAGTCAAAAGGAAAGCCTTGGTGAGTGGTTGAAGTCTTCTCTTTGTAGCCAGGAAATGTTATTTCTAGCTAAATCTTGTTCTCACCAGGAACCAACATCAATGGCTCAGCATTTTAGTGCATACTGAATCACTACCTTATGTTCAGACATCTCACTAATCTCAAATACTGTTCAATTTGAGATGAATGCCTCTTCCTATGTACCCATCTTTATCTTACCTTTGTGAAGAAACTCCACCCCCAACTCACAGCATGAACCAATCATGAAATTCTACTTTCACAAAACCTGATCTCTAGATTGACTGCATAAAAATTACTTGATGACTTGTTAGTCATACAAATTCTATGCCCTGTGACTGGCAATTCTGACTATGTGTTCGGAAGATTCCCCTCCCCCGTTTTTTATTTGCTCTTGTGGTAAGACATATGTACTCACTAAAAAGAGAGAGAGAGATGAAAACTGAGAAATCACCCCTTTCGAAGATGAACACATCACAAGGCCTTCTCCTCCATTCTCCTCTCAAGACTTTGAGTATGCAAGCACATGCATTACGCATGTTTCTCAAGCCTCTGGGTCTTGGACTCACCCACTCAGCTGGTCATGTGGGATCTAGCCACCTTAACCAACACACACCAGCTGGCCCAAGCTCTCAAGATTTTGATCATTAACAACATTTGGAAATTACTGATCTAAATGATTCTATTTCCTCAGAATCTTAAGGCCAATTGTCTCTGATAAAAATTTCCACTTCTTTTTTTCCCTAGATATTGAAATATTTAATGATGAAGGGAAGAACATCAACAAAATAAGAATAAATTACCAAAGAGAACAAAATTATCTTCAGAAATAAAAATTCAAAATAGACGATAAAGAGCACAGCTGATGAAGGAATTATTGTTAACATTTTCAAAACCATTAATTAGTATAGTATCTGTTGCCTTGCATCAGAAATTGAATTCTTATGGGGCTTTGTACAAGTAAAAGAACAAATTGAGATTATCCTATTTTTGTTCTGCAAAATACATTAGTTTATGCCTCTCTTTAGTAAAAGGAGGAATGGAGAGAGAGAAAAAATGTTTCAGAAGAAAATTACAGTGTACTTGTCTTTTGATTTTAGATTTGTTCATATTTTTAGTTTAAGATCTTTTGTGAATCAAAAAAATGTGAAAAAAAGTTTAGTATGGAAGGGAGGGGGGGAAGGAGAAGAAAAAGAAGTAAAAGTATATTTAATTAAGAAAAATGAAAAGCTATTTACTGATGATAATGTATTTAGTAGTATCTTTGTCTTGACTGATATCCATGGTATTTGTGCTATAAAAAGAAATGTACACTGTAAAGATATATGTGATTAAATGTAAATAAATAAAAAATATTTTAAAAACAGTAAGTATAGTACTTCCACATTCAAAAATAATTTTATATTGTGCTATGAACTTCTAAAGTAAATTTTAAAACAGAATAACTTATAGAAAGTGGTCAGATATGGAGGATATATTGCTGAGTGAAGTAAGCCAGGCTATGAAAGAAAGATATTGTATGTATCCACTCAATATATACCGACTATCCGCACTCTATGGTAGAGAGCAAAAAATTGGAGGACATAAAAGCAGTGAAAGTACTTAACGAGAATAGGACAGTGTGGAATGGGGGGGTGAGGAGAAGAGGATAGAGAAAGATAGCAAGAGAACAATAGAGAGGCAAGACGTTAGTGAGAAACAGATATGGCTTATTACCTCTTGATGGTGACATGTATATTATTCTCAACTGGATTGGTCTGAGAAATATTTCATGATGGGTAAAGTCTTTTTACAAGCAAAATGAGAAATAGTGATTGTTTTAAAAAATAATTAGAATAATAATAATAATAATGATTGGGAAAAACATAGAAAAGATATTGAATGATGAAGTGGGGACATTAATGTCTCTGTATTGACTGACATGCATGGCATTCCCTTTTGAAAAAGCAATGTAATACACTGTAAAATTATATCTAATCCAATGTAATATAAAGAAGATTATGATGATAATAAAAATAAAAATTAAAAAAAACAGAATAACTTTCTTAACTATGAAAAAACACATATAATTTTTTTATTTAGGTCTTAGAAGAATAAAATAAACTTATATTTAAGTCAACTAATGAATGATTACAATGATCTGAAATGTTAACATTTTATCCAGCTATTTCTTTCTCTAATTCACCATTTTTCTTTATTTCACGAACCAATTATATTCCAGAGATTGTATTAATTCAGTGAGTATCATTAGCTGTTTTTTTGAAAACATTTTAAAAGAAAAATGGGTGAACAAGTTCAAGTGACACTGCCTGACAACAAGCTGCCTGTGCTGCAAGCCCTAAGGTCAGGACTCATCCCCCGCACCTTTGGACTTCATATTTGTGTCTTGGGGCTTTCAGAAAACTTGAACCCCTCCTCACCCCATCCTAAGACTGGTTCATGAGGCATTGCCACTGGAAACCAGGCTGCCTGTGTCTGTAGGCCTTAATACCAGGACCCCTGACTCATCCCCAACCTACTCGCCTATGGACTCTCAGAATTTAGGTGTTTTGAGTAGTGCATAGAGCTTTTTTTTTTTTCCTCTATTTACGCTCTTATTTTTTATTTATTTATTTTATTTTATTTTATTTATTTATTTATTTTATTTTTTTGCATTAATTCACTATACATCATTACAGTATACAAAATGAATTTTCCATTCAAAATACAGTCTATTGGTGCAATCAATCACATCAACATACATGTTATAAACAAATAATTTTCCATTTCTTATGTATTGTATATTTTGCTTTTTTTTTTTTTTGCCATCCTTGATTCCCTATCCCTAATCCTCCTCCCACATTGTCTCTGGTATCCATGGTTGCTTTCTATGCCTTCCCCCCATTTGACTTATTTGCTAATGTACTTAATTTGTCTAAATACTTGCAATAGCAAGCACAGCTGATATATACATACACATGAATCCATGTTTAACTTTAGGCATAAACCTCAGTGAGTAGAATGAACATATTATGAAATAGTACCTAGCTGGGGCTATATAGCTTACTGTGGTCATCAAATACAGTTGTTGTTTTTTTTTTAATTTCTGTAGCAGTTTTAGTGGTTTTTTTCTGAAATTGTTTTATTAATTTACATTAAATCCCTGAGCATCATCACAACATACTAAATGTGGTTTCCTGTGGGAAAGTGCACATCAGCGAGTCTGCTGAGGCCATTTTATGAGTCTTATACTATCGCCATTTTAAGGAAACCTTTAAGTTCCGATTTCTCAGCGAGCAAACAATTACACAACGCCAAAGGCCACAATTGGCTCCCCTTCAGAACCTCACCTTCAAAACCATACTATCCAGCACCTCATGATTGATCCACAAAGCAACCAATCATAACCCACCTTTTACAATCCTTCATTTAAACAATCACCACCCACCAGCATGTATATAACCATGATCCCTGGCCCACAATAAACGGACAACCCTGAAGAATTGTAGAGGAAAACAGAAGAGGACGGCAGAGAATCGTCCAGAAGGGGATGGTAGAGAATCATCCAGAAGGGGGTGGCAGAGAATTGTCCCAAGAAAGGCCGGCAAAAAACACAGAAGGATGAAGAGAAGATGTCCTGGTAAGTAGTTACTTACGTTTCATTTTAAGTATGGTAATAATGGGACAAGAGCTTAGTCAGCACGAACTATTCATTCAGGGCTTAAAAGAAGCCCTTGCCGTTATGGTCACTGAGGGAGAGCAGATCATGCAAAACGATCAACCCCAGGAGGAGGCTATAGCCACCTCAGATCTAACCAAGGGTTCTAAAATTGAAAAAGAACACGGTGAGAATCTTATTTCCCTAGATAGTGAGGAAGAAGTTAAAAGCCCCAAAGGTAAGACAAAACCCAAACAATCCAAAAACCTAAAAAAGAAAAACAACCTTAAGGCTCTACAAGAGCCAAAGAAAAACGAGTCATCAACTAGTTCAGAGGAGGAAATCCTAGAGGCCGAGGCTGACAAATACAATAACCCAAAATGGCTGCCTGAAGAAGAAATTTTAAAAACAAAGGCAGCCAAGTACAATAATTAAAAATGGCCGCCTTTCAAAAAATGACCGCCATCTTACAACTCAGTCACATCTGCACCACCTTTGGTGATGCCGGTTATTGACCCTAGGGAAGAGATTTTGAATAAAATTAAACAACTTGAAGAACAAATTCAATTAGAAAAGAAACATCAAGATTTAATATCACAATTGGAAAAACTAAGAGTGGGTAAATCTAAAAGTACAGATTCCTCACAGAATCGCTATCAGCCCACTTTTACCTCTGGCACAAAAATTAAACCAGTTCAGATACCACAACCATCAATGAACTTTGAGGAACAGGAAGCCTTCCCAGTAACACAAACCATAGATCAACAAGGGCAAGCATGTTGCCACGTACGTGGCTTTGATTTTAACATTATAAAAGAAATTAAAACAACAGTTGCTCAATATGGAGCTACAGCTCCATATACTTTAGCCATAGTTGACTCGGTGGCAGAAAATTGGCTTACACCAATAGATTAGCAAACATTGGTCCATGCTGCGCTCTCTAGAGAGGATTACTTACTTTGGAAATCAGAATATGTGGAAAATTGCAGAGACACCGCACGCCGTAATGCCCAGGCCAACAATGGCTGGACGGCAGATATGCTATTGGGAGAAGGCAATTATACAACTAGTGACAATCAAATGCAATATGATCCAAGGCTATTTGCTCAAATTAATACGGCAGCCATAAGAGCTTGGAGAAAACTTCCTACTAAAGGAGACTTAAGTACCTCCCTTACAACAATAAAACAAGGGCCTGACGAAACTTTTTCTGAGTTTGTTCATTGGTTGATTACTGCAGCAGGCAAAATATTTGTCAGTGCTGATGCAGGTACCGATTTTGTTAAACTGGCATATGAAAATGTTAATGCTGCTTGTCAAGCAGCAATCAGGCCATATAGAAAAAAGACAGATTTATCAGGATATATTCGTCTATGTTCTGATATTGGGTCAGCATACCAATAGGGATTGGCTCTGGCCGCTGCTCTTAAAGGATATACTGTCCACCAATTCCTTAACCATAATAATGGAGGCAATTGCTTCAATTGTGGTCGGCCTGGATATAAAGATCCTGATACAATCATCTAGCCATATACTAAAGACCAAGTTAATTGGCTATTCCAAGAAACAGATTTCTGGCCTATTGCATGTGCTTCCTTTACTGGAACTATTGATAACCATCTTCCTCCAGATAAATTTTTATATTTTTTATCTTCCCATGATTTTGCTTTCCCTGTACGAACTTCGCTTCATCCTGTTTCAAATGCTTTGTTGGTTTTTACTGATGGTCCCTCCAACAGAACTGCTTCCTATTCTTTCTCCAATCAGACAGTTATACACAGGAAATAACTTTGCTTCCTTTTGTAAAAAAAAAAAAAAATACTCTCCACAAACTTAAAAAGGGAGAGCTTTTACAAACCAGAGGTTTGCCAAGAAATCTTCTAGCACATATACTTTTTGTCCTAAATTTCCTGTCTCTTGATAAAGATGGAGACTCAGCTGCTGAGCGCTTCTGGCATTCAACTACCAAAATAAGATTTGCCTCAGTTTTGTGGAAAGATCCTCTGGACAATACATGGAATGGTCCGGACCCTGCCCTCATTTGGGGCAGAGGGTCTGTCTGCATCTATTCTCAAAAAGTGGATGCTGCTCATTGGTTAATCAAACAGATTGATTCTAACAAGCCATCCAGGGACGATGAAAACCCTGAGATGTCTCTCTCTCTTTCCACAGATCAACAAAATGAAGATCCTTCTTAAATACCTGAACCTACTTTGCTTCTTCAACACTACCACTGCTGGTTTTGATCCTGGCACCGTTCCTCCTGGCAGAACATGGGGGTCTCTGTCTTACTTTACAGGAACACTGCTGCTTTTACACCAACAAGTCCGGCATCGTTCGTGACAACCCCTTATGGTCTGCCTGGAATGGTCTCCCCCATTTCCTGCTTCCCCTCCTTGGCCCATTCATTGGCCTTTTAATTGTTTGCTCACTGAGACTTGTTATATTTAATAGGCTCATGTCATTCCTCAAACAACAAATTGACTCACTAACTATGCAGCCTATCCAGGTCCACTATACTAGATTGGAGATGGAAGATCAACACCCCTATACTGGTCTTGCCTGAGGTGCTGAATCAGTTAGTCAAAGACGGATAAGAGAGTCTGATGAACCCAATAACTGTTCAGTCCTTCCACCTAAGGAAGGAAGCACATCATAGCTATGGGACTCTCCAATGATGGGTAAGAATGGACGTATGGTTCCATAAACAACTCCAACCTAAGACAGGCACAGTTCCCCCAGGCTCTCTCCTCATCTCTCTACTTAAAACAAAAAAGGGGGACATGTGGGAAACTGAACATCAGCGAGTCCGCCGAGGGCATTTTATGAGTCTTATACTATTGCCATTTTAAGGAAACCTTTAAGTTTCAATTTCTCAGTGAGTAAACAATTACACAATGCCAAAGGCCACAATTGGCTCCCCTTCAAAACCTCACCTTCAAAACCATACTATTTGATAGAAAGTGGTCAGATACGGAGGATATATTGCTGAGTGAAGTAAGCCAGGATATGAAAGAAAGATATTGTATGTATCCACTCAATATATACCGACTATCAGCATTCTATGATAGTGAAAAAAAATTGGAGGACATAAAAGCAGTGAAGGTACTTAATGAGAATAGGACAGTGTGGAATGGGGGAAGTGAAGAGAAGAGGATAGAGAAAGATAACAAATGAACAATAGAGAGGCAGGACATTAGTGAGAAACAGATATGGCTTATTAACTGTTGATGTTGACATGTATAGTATTCTCAACTGGATTTGTCTGAGAAGTATTTCATGATGGGCAAAGTATTTGTACAAGCAACATGAGAAATAGCGATGGACTGTCTTAAAAAATAATTAGAATAATAATAATGATTGGGGAAAACATAGAAAAGATATTGAATGTTGAAGCGGGGAGATTAATGTCTCTGTACTGACTGACATGCACGGCATTCCCTTTTGAAAAAGTAATGTAATACAATGTAAAGTTATATGTAATTCAATGTAATATAAAGAAGAATATGATGATAATAAAAAAAAAAAAAAAAAAAAAAACAACCATACTATCCGGCACCTCATGATTGGTCCACAAAGCAACCAATCATAATCCACCTTTTACAATCCTTCATTTAAACAATCACCACCCACCAACACGTATGTAACCACGATCCCTGGCCCACAATAAACGGATGACCCTGAAGAGTTGTAGCACTGTGTCATCTCCGTGTTGTAACACTGCATCATCTCCGTGCTACTCGTCCCATCTCTCACTCCTTCCCTCAGGAAACCTGTTCAACTGTCCTGTGGGTCGGGACAGTTTCCCATCTAAAATAAACTGCATAGTGGCTTAATCATGCATGTTATCATCAATAATATTCCATTTCTACTTTCATGTATATGTTTTTTACCCCATGTCTGACCCTCTGCCCTATTCTACTCTCTTATTACACTATCTCTGCTGTCTACAGTTGTCTTCAATTCCTTTTGCCCCAACATTTTGTTGATCACACAATATCATAGGAAATCTAACTACTTTCAATAGCAAGTTTAGCTGGTGCTGTCAAGAAAAGCAGCTTTGAACTGGTAAGGATATTTCCTTGAAACTTAAAGCCTAGAAACAGGTTAGTATTCTGTTCAAATAGTAGGTACATGAACCTATTAACAGCTCAAGACAGGACAAAAATCCTTAAAACTGGACAACAAAGCTTAGAAGAAAACCATCAATACTTTAGTCAAGTCACAGAATGCTGTTTCATCACTTAAGTCTCATATACTTAATCTTTCTTCTGTTTCTGTTGAGGTTTGATCTTCCAGCTTGAACTCTGGGATATAATACTGAACTCCAGAGTTTGTCCCTACAATTAAGTTGCCCATTTTCTTAGTTTTTGAACTCTTATTTCTGTGTGTCTGCATTTAATTTTACTGACATAACACTCCCTTAAGAACTTCTTGGAGATCTGGTCTGGTGCTGGTAAATTCTTTCAGGTTTTGTTTATCTGGGAATGTTCGTGTCTTTTCATCCCAAATGAACGATAATCTTGCTGGGTACAGAATTCTCGGTTGAAATTGCTTTTCCCTTAACACGTTGAATATGTTTTCCCATTCTTTCCTCTCTCACATTGTTTCTGATGAGAAGTCTGCCGTTAGTCTCATGGGATAGCCTTTGTAGGTAACTTGCCATTCTTCTCTTGCCAGTATTAGTATCTTGTCTTTGTCTGTGGTTTTGGTTAACCTGGCTATAATGTGTCTTGGAGAAGATCTTCTTGGGTTGATTCTATTTGGGGTCCTCTGTATTTCTTGGGACTGAATCTTTGAGTGCCTCTCCAGGTTTGGAAAGTTTTCTTGCAGGATTTCATGGAATAGATTATCAATGCTCTTATGAGTCTCTTTGCCTTCTGGGATGCCTATTATCCAAATGTTTGGACGATTGATGGTATCTAGTATTTCTCGCATATTATTCTCAAATTTTTGGGCCATTTTCTCAGTCTTCATGGAGGATTTTTCTAGGCCAGCCATTTTCTCTTCTACATTAGAAATTCTATTTTCTGTATGATCTAGTCTGCTTTTAATACTTTCAAGGGAAATTTTGACTTCTTGTATTAGAGCCTTCATCTCTAACAGTTCCATCTGATTCTTTTGTAAAGTGTGAAATTCCTCTTTTAGATCTTGCATGAATTTCCTCACCTCCTGGAACTCTTCAACTCCTTTCTCCTTCCTCTTCAGCAGTTCCTTGTCTCTCTTCTCTTCCATCTCTGTTAACTTTGCCATTATGAATGTTCTGAATTCTTTATTAAACATTTCCATGATTTCCATTGAACTGTGTGTGGCATTGGAAGAGAGGTATTTTCCTGCTTCCCCATATTTCTTGTGGTCCTGTAGCAATTACTAGTCATTTGGTGGATGGTTGGTTTCTTCCCAAACTTGGAAGTTCAATCTGAGGTTCGAGAAGTGTGTAGAAAAGGAAACAGAGAGAGGGAAACAATAGCAACAGTAGCAAAAAAACAGACAAGAGACAGTGAAAAAGAGAAGAAAAAATGAAGAGAAAACCTTTTAAATAAAACTAAAAAAATTAATATTCAAAAAAATTTCAATGAAACCCAAAAATTAGCAAACCACACGGCGCGCAAGCACGCCACGCAAAATGGCTAGATCACAGGAGCCATGGAGCTGTCTCTTGAAGAAGGCTTGTTCTGTTCCCTTCCGCCTCTCCACAAGAGTTTTGTATGCTGGAGGCCGAATTATCAGTGGGACCTCTTCATTTCTCCATTTCCCTCAAAATGGATAGATCACAGGAGCCATCTATTTTATTTTATTTTTTGCTCCAGAGGTAAAGCTCCTTAGATCTGTTGGAGGTCCACCACTCTTTAGAAATAGGGAAAACTTTTGATCATCCAAGACTTGTGACTACAGTGCAGGGTACTCCTGAGCAACAGGGAGGCAGACCAGAAGAGAGATTGCCAAATTTCTGCTCCTGCATAACTTTGAACACTCAAAGATACCTTGTACAAGTTAGGAAGGAACGTATAGACTACCAGATGAATAGGAACAATCATAGAGCCACAAGAAAAATGAGCAACCAACAAAATGTCTCTTCCCTAAGGGAAAACGTCAATCCCACATCACTCACAGACAACACAATGGACATCATGGACATGTCGGATAAGCAATTCAGAATATTTGTAGTGACCAAACTAACTGAGATGGAAAAGAAAAGAGATAATAAGCTCCAAGAGATGAGGAAGTTCTTTTATGATTTGAAAGAAGAAATAGATAACTTAAAAAAGAAAAAGATGGAAGTGTTAAGGATGAAGAATGTGATACAGGAAATTAAAACCTCCCTTGAAAGTACTAAAACTAGATTGGATCATGAAGAAGATCAATCCTGAATGTAGAAGACAAAAAAATCTGTCCTAGAAAAAAGTGTCAAAAAAGATTGGGACCAGCAGTTAGCATAATGGCTATGTCACTGGACTCCCATGTAGTCGACTGCGGTTTGTGTCCTGGACCCGGTGGCTTAAACTCACTCTGGGTGCATGTGCATACGTGCCCAAGATCCCGAGAGGAGAATGGAGGAGAAGGGATTGCGGCATGGCCATCCTCCGGGGGGTAATTTCTCGCTTTCTGTCTGTCTCTCTCTGTCTGTCTGGCGAGTACACATACCCTATAGCAAAAACCTCTCCAAAAATAAAAGATTGAGAAAATAACCAAGAAATATGAAGATAATATATGAAGAGTACTGGATAACATCAAATGCTCAAACATTCAGATAATTGGTAACCCAGAAAAGGAAGAAAATAAAAAGGGCATTGATAATTTATTTAATTAAATCCTGGAAGAAAACTTTCAAAACCTAGAAAGGCATTTACATAGCCAGACCTAAAAATACATAGGTCCCCAGATAGAATCAACCCAAGAAGATCCTCTCCAAGGCAACTCACAGCCGGATTGTCAAAAACAACAGAGAAAGACAAGATACTATAATTGGCAGGAGGGAAACATCAAGTTACTTACAAAGGTCACTCCATGAGGCTAACATCAAACCTCTCAGAAACAATGCAGGCAAGGAAAGAATGGGGAAATATAGTCAAAGTGTTGAATGAAAAACAATTTCAAACAAGAACACTATACCCAACAAGATTTTCTTTCATATGGGAAAAAAAGATGAAAACACTCTCAGATAAACAAAACCTTAAAGAATTTACCCACTCCAGACCAGCTCTTCAAGAGGTTCTGAAAGGAGGTCTATACAAGGAAAACTAAAAAATCAGGCAGACTGTTATAAGAGAACAACAATAAAAAAAAAGAAAGAAAGAAAGAAAGAAAATGGCTCCCTTAATGATAGGAATAGGTCCAGAAATATTGATAATAACATTGAATGTTAAATTCTCCAATTAAGAGGCACAGCCTGGGGAACCAGCATTTAGCGTAATGGCTATGTCGCTGGACTCTCGACCGCAGTTCGCGTCCTGGACCTGGTGGCTTAAAACTCATGCTGGGCATGTGTGCATGCATGCCCAAGATACCGAAAGGAGAGTGGAGGAGAAGGGATTGTGGTGTGACCATCCCCCCTGGGGGGTGATTTCTCGCTTTCTGTCTCTCTGTCTCTCTCTGTCTGTCTGGCGAGCGCACGCGCCCTATAGCGAAAACCTCTCCAAAAATAAATAAATAAATAAGAGGCACAGACTGGTGGAATGGAAAAAAACAAACAAACAAACAAACAAACACACTACATGTTGCCTGCAAGAAATGCACGTTATGGATAAAGACATATGTAGACTAAAAGTGACGGGCTGGAAAAAGATATTCCATGCAAATGGAAATCAAAAAGGGCTAGAGTCATGATATTTATTTCAGACAAAATAGGCTAAATGAACAACCTACTTTTGAATGACTTCTCAACGACTGAAGAAATTAAGTCCAAAATAAAAAAAATTATGGAAACAAATGATAATGAGTACATGAGTTTCCATAATTTATGGGCCATACCACAAGCAGTCATAAGAGGGAAATTCATAGCAATTAGTGCACACAAGAAAATGATGGAAAGTTGACAAATAGATAACCTAACATCATGCCTCAGGTAATTAGAAACACAACAACAAAAAAACAGAAACAATGCCAGACAAAAAGAAACAATAAAGATTTCAGTAAAAATAAATAAAATAAAAGATAAATTAACCATAAATTAACCATGTCTCTCTGGTGGTTGTTTGAAAAGATTAACAAGATTGACACAACATTGACTAGACTGATAAAGAAAAAGAAAGAAAGAAACCAGATATTGCCAGAGCAATTCTGCACAAGAAGAGTGGAGTGGGTGGCATTTCACTCCCTGACCCAAAAATAGACTACAAAGCTGTGGTAATCAAAACAGCATGGTACTGGCACAGAAATAGACATGTGGACCAATGGAACAGAATAGAGTCCCCAGAAATAAATTCCCAAACATACAGTCAACTGATCTTGGCAAGGGGTACCAGTCAATCCAGTGGGAAAAGGAAAACCTCTTCAGCAAATGGTGCTGGAAAAACTGGATTTCCACCTGCAGAATGATGAATCTGAACCCCTACCTCTCACCTTTAACAAAAATCAAGTCAAGGTGGATCAAAATCTAAATCTAAGACCTCAAACTATAAAACTGCTCCTGGAAAACACTGGGGAAACTCTGGGAGACACTGGAGTAGGCAACTTCTTAAATAAATCCCCCAAAGCACAGCAAATAATCCCCAAGATACAGAAGTGGGATTACATCAGACTAAGAAATTTCTGCATGACCAAAGACACAGTAATTAGTGCGAATCGATAGCCCTCAGAATTAGGAAATATTTTTGTAAACTATGTGTCAGATAAGGGGTTTATAACCAGAATACACAAGGAACTCATGCAGCTGTTCGAAAAACAGATGATCAACCCTATTAAAAGATGGGAGAATGAGCTGAAAAAAAGGACTCTCTAAAGATGACATATGAATAACCAAAAGGCATATGAAAAATGCTCCACATCCCTTATTGTAAGGGAAATGCAGATCAAAACAACAATGAGATACTACCTAACCCAAGTCAGAATGACTAAGATTAAAATCACAAAAAACGATAAGTGCTGGCAGGGGTGTGGTGAAAGGGGAACTCTCTTACACTGCTGGTGGAAATGTAAATTAGTACAGCCACTGTGGAGAACAATTTGGAGATTCCTCAAAAATCTATAAATAGAACAACCATATTATCCAGCAATCTCACTTGGTATCTACCAAAAAGCCAGAAGAATTCTTAATCGGAAAAGTGCTTGCACATTGATGTTTACTGTGGCACTATTCACAATTGCTAAGACATGAAACCAACCCAAATGCCCACGAACAGAAGAATGGATTGAAAAACTGTAGCACATATACTCTATGGAATACTATTAAGCCATAAAATGCAGCAAAACCCTGTCTTTTGACAGAAAGTGGAAGAATATGGAAGATTTACTGATGAGTGAAGGAAGTCAGGCTATGAAGAAGAGACATCGTAGGTCCCCACTTAATATATACCAAGTGTCCACACTCTATGACTGATTGACTAAAGGATATAGAAACACAGTAAATGGTTGTAAATACCAGATATAGAGTGTGTGAAAGAGTAGGATCTGAGGAAGAACATTTAGAAGAAAAATAGAGGCAAAGCATTAATGGGACAAAGAAATGTGGTAATATCTGTTGAAGATCTTTTATAGTTTTATCAACTAGACTAGGGAGAAATATTCACATGTTGAAATATTCAGTTTGTAAGCTAAATAATGTGACTGAATATATAAAAGAAAATGAAATTAAAAAACGTAATAAAAACAAGAAACCAAACATGGAGTCAGACTCCTATCTCAAAGGATATAATATATGCTCCACCATACGATTTACCACTTGGAAATTTTGTCAAACATTGAATATTGTTTCATAAACCTTTTAAGAGTTATTATAAGGTACAATGTACACAACACCCTTATATCTTTCTCTGTTCACTTTCTTTCTTTCTCTCTTTTCTCCCTCCTTTCTCTTTATTATTCACTCCTTTATTTTCTTCTGTTCTTCTATTTTCCACTAATTAGTAGCCTATTCTTTCTTCTGTTTTTATGAGACCTATAGTCTAATAGTGGAAAAATAGGCTGTAAACTAAGAATTATTCAAGAAACTATAATTGCTGAAAATGCCATACAAATTTTTAAGTTCTAGTCTAGCCCCAGTGGCACAGGCAGTGAGGGTGCCGCTGTACAATGTTAGGGACATATGGCAGGACTCTGGTTTTGCATCCTAGTCTACCTTAGTACACAATGTGCATCCATGAGTGCCCCTGAGATCCTGGATGGCTGCGGTGCTAGGGGAATGATTTCAGTGTTAAGACCCTATTGTGAGAGGCCCTTCCTCTCTATCATTTAGAAATTAAAATGATAATCTTAACACATTTTTAAGTGTTATGTGAGCATACAATATGGATTTGGGAAGATGGTCCTGAGTAAATAACCTGCCGACTGAGACCTGTGGACTAGTTGTATTGGCTAAATGGATATCAAAATATTTATGGTGGTGGGAGTAGAATTCCAAATTTATAATAACTATTTGCCATTTAGTTTTTACCAACAGCACTGATTTCTTACACGTATTCCTATTACTTTAGTATGTAGTACCATGTGACTAGCTACTTAACCTTAATTGAAGAAGTAATAAAATAACTCAATATTATTGGTTTCAAAATTTAAAAGAAAGAAAAAGACAAAATGTAAAGGAAATGGAAGAACGAACAATGTGACAAAGGAAACTGTATTTTACATCATTGTATTATTATTTCTAGCACAATACTTATAGATTACAGGTGATCAATAAATGATGGTAGAAAAAAATAAATGAATGGTTGAGAGGCAAAGAAAAGAAGATAAATTAAATGTTGGAATAATTCTACTTAAATATAAAAGGTTGGACTTTATGGAGTTCAACAAACATATTATTTTAAAAATAGATAGATGTGTATGAAGTCCTGAATATGTATATTAATATAATTTTCACAGAGATGAAACATACTTTTCAAAAGATCAGCTGCTGGATCATGTTGATTCTGTTGAGAAAGTAATCAAAGTTGTCTATCTTTATTTTCTCTTTCTGTTTTTAAATATTATCTTGTGTTTGTATGAGCAGTTTGGTACTATATGCCTAACATAATTTTATTTATGTTTAAGTCTGCTTCAGTTTCTCAGAGTCTGTTGCTTATTTTATTCATTAGTGTGGAACCATATGTGGAGCTCTCTTCCTCCCTCATTGCCCTGTCTTCCTTGAGACCTTGCTGTGATCACAGTGGAAGCTTATAAACATCCAGTGACCATGACCTTCACCTCATGGAATTAGCTAGGGCTATTCAACAGGTATGTGCACCCCTCGACAGTATCATGACAAGACACTAAACCCTAAACATTCCCTGCTGATTCTGATAATCGATAAATTAACCTTTGATTGTAACCTTTGAACAATGTATGTACAGATATAATAAATTCTTGTTCATTTTTTATATAATTTTTCCTCTTTGTGATATATTTAGACTATCAACCTATGTTTCCCCCTGTTTTGGTGAATATTTAATTGATTTGTGAATGCTTTGTCCTTAATGTATATTAACCTAAGCATATACTCCCTACAGTATGGACCATTCTCAGCCTGGCTTTCTGCAGAGCATCCTGTCCTGCTTATATATATAAAATAAACTAGTATCTTCAACAACAACAAAAAGAAACCAGATATATCAAATACGTGATGAACCAGGCAACATTACAACAGATGTAATAGAAATACAAAATATCATTAGAGGATACTATGAGTGACTACATGCCAACAAACAAGAGAACGTGGAGGAGATGGAAAAATTCCTGGATGCATATGATCTACCAAGATTAAATCAGGAGGACATAGAAAACCTGAATAGACCCTTAACAAGCCATAAGATTGGATCAGTAATAAATTACCTCCAGAAAAAGAAAAGCCCAGGTCCAGATGGCTTCACTTCTGAATTCTACAAAACCTTTAAGGAAGAGTTAATCCCTATTCTACTCAAATTATTTCTAAAGATTCAAAAGGAGGGAAACCTTCCAAATTAATTTTATGAACCCTCCATTATCCTCATTCCCAAAACAGATAAAGACATGACTAAAAAGGAAAACTACAGGCCAATATCGCTGATGAATATAGATGCAAAAATTCTCAACAAGATACTTGCAAATCGTGTCCAACAACACATAACAAAGATTATTTATCACAACCAGGTAGGCTTTATTCCAGGGATACAAGGGTGGTTCAACAGACGCAAGGCCATAAATATAATACACCATATTAACAGAAAGAAAGATAGAAACCATATGATCATTTCAATTGACACAGAGAAAGCATTTGATAAAATAAAATATTCTTTTATGATTAAGACTCTCAGTAAGATTGCTATAGAAAGTTCATTTCTCAACACATTAAAAGCCATATATGAAAAAGCTATAACTAACATTATACTGAATGTGGAAAAGCTAAAACATCTTCTACTAGAAACTGGTATTAGACAAGGCTGCCCCCTTTCTCCTCTGCTTTTTAGTATAATGCTGGAAGACTTAGCTAATGCAATAAGAAAAGAGGAAAATATAAAATCATTCAAATAGGCAAAGAAGAGTTGAAAATATCTTTATTTGCAGATGACATGATAGTATACTTTAAAGGTCTCCATGAAAAACTTCTCAAAGTAATAAATGAATACAGTAAAGTGGCAGGATACAAAATCAACATCCAAAAATCTACAGCATTTCTACATATGAACAACAAGTTGAATAAAATAGATCTGAAGAAAGGAATTCCTTTTACCATAGTCACAAAATGTATAAGATACCTAAGAATAAACCTAACTAAGGAAGTCAAAGATATTTACAAAGAAAACTATGAAAATATTTTGAAAGATATTGAAAAAGACATAAAAGTGGAAGAATATTCCATGTTCCTTGATTGGAATAATTAACATAATCAAAATGGCAATTCTACACAAATTAATCTACATATTTAACGCAATTTTAATCAAAATGCCAGAAATATTCTTCACAGATCTAGAAAAGACTATCATAGAATTTGTCTTGAATCATAAAAGACCTCTTATTGCCAAAGCAATCGTGCGCAAAAAGAGTGGAGTGGGTGGCACATCACTCCGTGACCCCAAGATATACTATGAAGCTGTGATAATCAAAACAGCATGGTATTGGCACAAAAAAAGACATGTGGACCAATGGAATATAATAGAGACCCCATAAATAAACTCCAAAGCTTACATCCAACTAATTTTTGACAAAGGATACCAGTAAATCCATTGGGAAAAGGAAAACCTCTTTAGTAAATAGTGCTGGAAAAACTGTGTATCCACCTGTATAAAGATGAAACTGAACCCCCATCTTTCACCATTAACAAAAATCAACTCAAAATGGATCAAAGATCTGAACCTGAGACCTCAAACTATAAAACTACTGGTGGAAAGTACTGGGGAAACTCTGGGAAACATTGGGATTGGCAAAGACTTCTTAAATTAAACTCCCAAAACACAGGCAATAATCTCTAAAATAGACAGGTGGGAGTATATCAGATGAAGAAGTTTCTGCACAGCAAAGGACATGGTAACAAGTGTGAATTGACAACCCTCAGAATGGGAGAATATTTTTGCAAAATATGCCTCAGACAAGAGACTGATAACCAGAATACACAGGGAACTCAAGCGCCTTATGTGAAAAAAAATATGATTAACCCATTTAAAAGATGGGAAAATTAGCTGAACAAAAACTTTCTAAGGAAGACATATGAACAGCCAAAAAGCATATGAGGAAATGCTCAACATCCCTCATCATAAGGAAGATGCAGACTAAAACCACAATTAGATACATAGCCCCTGTTAGAATGGCAAAGATTAAAAATATAAAATGTGATTAAATGTTGGCAGGGATGTGGTTAAAGGGGAACTCTCATACACTGTTGGTCGGAATGTCAAGTGGTTCAGCCACTGTGGAGAGCAATATGGAGGTTCCTCAAAGATCTACAAACAGGACTGCCATATGATCCAGCCATCCCATTTTTTGGTATCTACCCAAAGGGCAGGACAACGCTCAGCTGGAAAAGTGCTTGTACATCAATGTTTATTGCAGCATTATTCACAGTCACTAAGACATGGAACCAACTCAAATATCCACAAACAAATGAATGGATTGAAGAAGTGTGGCACACATACTCTATGGAATAGTACTCAGCTGTATAAAACAACAAAACCCTGGCATTTGATAGAAAGTGGTCAGATATGGAGAATCTATTGCTGAGTGAAGCAAGCCAGGATATGAAAGAAAGAAATATTGTATGTATCCACTTAATACATACCGACTCTCTGCACTTTATGGTAGAAATCGAAATATTGGAGGGCATAAAAGCAGTGAAAATAGTTAGGGATGCTGAAGACAGTGTGGAACAGGTTGGGAGAAATGAGGAGTATAAAGATGGACAGCAAGAGAATAAATAGGAATGGCATTAGTGGGACACAGAAATGGTTTATTACCTCTTGATGATAACATGTCTAGTATTTTCAACTGGACTGGTCTGAAAATTCTTTCATGTTGGGTAAATTCTTTTTACAAGAAAAATTATAAAAAGGGATTGAATGTTTAAAAAAATAGAATAAAAATAATAATAATCTGGAAAAAAGATGGGAAAGCTACTTGATGATGATGTGGATACTAATGTCTTTATCTTGACTGATATACATACTATTCCTTCTGGAAAAAAGAAATATAATACATTGTAAGGATATATGTGATTCAATGTAATATAAACAAGATTATGATAATAAAAGTATTTTTTAAATAAATAAATAAATAATAGAAAAGAATAATGGGTTTTTAAAATTTTATACATTCAATCATTGTACAACACCACAGCTTATAAAATAAATTTTCCCAACATAAAAACACTACACACCAATCCAGTTAAAGATATTATTATAGAAGTTATCATCAACAGACAAGTGTAAATTTCTGTGTCCCTTAAATGTCTTGGCTCTCTATTTTTCTCCTTAATTCCCTTCCTCTCACCGTCCTCTAAACCCACCCTCCTCCCACAGTATTCACAATGGTCTCCAGCCTTTCAGTTTCTATGATAGAATGTGGACAGCTGATACATATTAAGTGGAGACATACAATGTATTTCTTTCAAAGTTTGGCTTGCTTCACTCAACAGTAAATCTCATATTTTATCTACTTTCTATAAAATGCCAGAGTCTTGTTCTTTTTTTTGTGGTTAAGTAATAATGTATACGTGTCACAATTTTTCAGTCCATTCATCTGTTCATGGACCTTTGGGTTGGTTCCATGTCTTAGCAATTGTGAATAATGCCACAATAATCATGGATGTGCAAGCACTTTTCTGACTGAGCATTTTCCTAACCTTTGTGTAGATATTCAGGAGTGGGAATGCTGGATCATATGGTAATTCCATTTGTAGGTCTTTGAGGAACTTCCAAATTGTTTTCCATGGTGGTTGTACTAATTTATATTTCCACCAACACTATAGGAGTGTTCCCTTTTCACCACAACCTCACCAGCACTTAACATTATTTTGTTTTTTCAATCTTAGCCATTCTGATAGAAGTTAAGTAGTATCTCATTGTGGTTTTGATTTGTTTCCCCCTTATGATAAGAGATGTTGAGCATTTTTTCATATGCTTTAAGGCTATTGGTATGTCTTCCTCAGAGAGATGAGAAATGTCTGTTCAGCTCATTGGCCCATCTTTTAATTGGGTTGAACTTTTTTTGTGTGTGGGGAGGAGAGAAAGATGCATGAGTTCCCTATACATTCTGGTTCTTAGCCCCTTGTCTGAGGCATGGGGATAATATATTATCCCATTTCAAAGGTTGCTAGTTCGCTTTAGGTATTGTTTTTGCTGAGCAGAGCTTTTTAGCCTGATGTAATCCCGTTTGTTTATTTTGAAGGATATTATGTATGACTTAAGGGTCTTATTTAAGAAGTTTTTGCCTGTCCCAATGTCTCCAAGAGTTTCCCCTGAACTATACACAAGTATTTTTATAATATGAGGTCTTCAGTTCAGATCTTTGATCCATTTTGAGTTAATTTTTGTTAATGGTGAAAGATAGGGATCTAGTTTCATCTTTCTGAAGGTGAATACCTTATTTTTCCAACACTATTTGCTAAAGTGGTTGTATTTTTCCCACTAGATTAACTTGTGCCCTTTATCAAAAACCGATTGGCTGTATATTTGGGGATTTATGTCTGGAATCTCTATTCTGTTCCATTGGTCCGCGTGCTGGTTTATTTCTAGATATTTTATTTCTTTTGTGGCTATTGTAAAGGGAATTGCTTTCACTGATTCTACATCAGTCAGCTCATTGTTGCTGGATAAAAATGCTATAGATTTTTGTTGATTTTGTATCCCATTACTTTACCATATTCATGTATTACTTCTAGTAGTTTTTTCTGTAGGTTCTTTTGTGTTTTCTATGTATATAATGACATTGTCTGCAAACAGAGATAATTTCACTTCTTTCCCTATTTAAATGTCTTTTATTTTAGTCTCTTGTCTGATTGCATTAACTATGACTTCCAGTACTATACTGAAAAGAATTAGAGAAAGTGAACATCACTGTCATTCAGAATGATGTTAGCTATGGAATTTTTATAGAGGGCTTTACTGTATTGAGAAATGTCCTTCTAGACACAGCTTCATGGCTCCTGGTAACTAGTCATTTTTGGGAAACAGAAATGAAGATTTTTCCACTGATAATTCAGTCTCCAGCACACAAAATTCACGTGGAGAGGCAAAGGGAACAGGCCTTCTTGAAGACACACAGCTTCACGGCTCCTGAGAACTAGCCATTTTGGGGAAACAGAAATGAAGATTTTTCCACTGATAATTCGGCCTCCAGCACACAAAACTTGCATGGTAGGAAGACCCCTTTCAGGCTTCCTGTCTCTGTACCTGTCTTTGTCTCTCTCTACCTCTGTCTCTGTCTCTGTCTTCTCTTTTTTAAAATTTTTGCTTGCATGCTGCATGGTTTTCTAATTTTTGGGTTTCATTAAAATTTTTTTAAATATTAATTTTTTTAGTATTATTGAAAAGTTTTTCTCTTCTTTTTTTTCTCTTTTTCTGTTTCTAGTTTGTTTTTGGGCTGTTGTTGCTGTTGTGTCTCTCTTTCTGCTTCCTTTTCTGCATGCTCCTCGATGCTCAGATTGAACTTCCAAGTTTGGGAAGAAACTGACCATCAACCAGATGACTAGAAATCGCTGCAGGACCACAAGAAATATGGGAAAGCAGGAAAGTACCTCTCCTCCAACGGAAAATGATAACTCCTCTTCATCCACACACAGTTCCATGGAAATCTCTGATAAAGAATTCAAAACATTCATAATGGCAAAGATAACAGAGATGGAAGAGAAGAGAGACAATGAACTGCTGAAGAGGAAAGAGAAAAAAGTTGTCGAGTTTCAGGAGGTGAGGAAATTCATGCAAGATCTAAAAGAGAAATTTCACACTTTACAAAAGAATCAGATGGAACTGTTAGAGATGAAGCCTCTAATACAAGAAGTCAAAATCTCCCTTGAAAGTATTAAAAGCAGACTAGATCATACAGAAAATAGAATCTCATATGTAGGAGAGAAAATTGCTAGCCTAGAAAAATCCACCTCGAAGACTGAGAAAATGGCCCCAAAATTTGAGACTAATATATGAGAAATACTAGATACCATCAAACATCCAAACATCTGGATAATAGGCATCCCAGAAGGCGAAGAGACTCATAAGGGCATTGATAATCTATTATTTGAAATCCTGCAAGAAAACTTTCCAAACCTGGAGAGGCACTCAAAGACTCAGTCCCAAGAAATACAGAGGACCCCAAATAGAATCAACCAAAGGAGATCTTCTCCAAGACACATTATAGCCAGACTGACCAAAACCACAGACAAAGACAAGATACTAAGATTGGCAAGAGAAAAACAGCAAGTTGCCTACAAAGGCTATCCCATCAGACTAACAGCAGACCTCTCATCAGAAACAATGCGAGCAAAAAAAAAAAAAAAAAAAAAAAAAATGGGAAAATATATACAAAGTGTTAAGGAAAAATCAATTTCAACTGAGAATTCTGTACCAGCAAGATTATTGTTAATTTGGGAAGAAAAGAAACGAATATTCCCAGATAAACAAAACCTGAAAGAATTTACCAGCACCAGACCAGATCTCCAAGAAGTTCTTAAGGGAGTGCTATGTCAGTAAAATTAAATGCAGACACACAGAAATAAGAGTTTAAAAACTAAAAAAATGGGCAACTTAATTGTAGTGACAATGTCTGGAGATGAATATTATATCCCAGAATTCAATGTGGAAGATGGAACCACAACAGAAGAAAGATTAAGTACATGAGACTGAACTGATGAAACAGCATTCTGCGACTTGACTAAAATATTGCTGCTTTTCTTCTAAGCTTTGTTGTCCGGTTTTAAAGGATTTTTTTCCTGTCTTGAGCTGTTAATAGGTTCATGTACCTACTATTTGAACAGAATACTAACCTGTTTCTAGGCTTTAAGTTTCAAAAAAATATCGTTACCAGGTCAAAACTGCTTTTCTTGGAATTACCAGCTGAACTTGCTATTGAAAGTAGTTAGATTACTTATGATATTGTGTGATCAACAAAATGTTGGGGGAAAAGGAATTGAAGACAACTGTATACAGCAGAGATAGTGTAATAAGAGAGTGGGAAAGGGCAGAGGGTCAAACATGGTGTAAAAATCATATATATACATATACATGTATATGAAAGTAGAAATGGAATATTATTGATGATAACATGCATGATTAAGCCACTATGCAGTTTATTCTAGATGCAAACCACATTTAGTATGCTGTGACGATGCTCAGGGTATGAATGTTAAGTAGCTAAAAAAAAAGTTTCAGGAGAAAAAACAACAGTAAAGCTTTTCTTATCGAAATTTTTTAAAAATGCATATTTGATGACTGCAGTAAGCTATATAGCCCCAGCTAGGTACTACTTTATAGTATGTTCATTCTACTCACTGAGGTTAATGCTTAAAGTCAGACTTGGGTTCATGTATAGGTATATATCAGCTGCGCTTGCTATTGGAAATATTTAGACTAATTAAGTTCATTAGCAAATCAATTAAATGGGGGGGAAATGCATAGAAAGCAACCATGGATACCAGAGACAATGTGGGAGGAGGGTGGGACATGACAGAGGGTGAGGGATAGGGAATCAAGGATGGGGGAAAAAAAGTATACAAGACATAAGAAATGGAAAATTATTTGCTGATAACATGTATGTTGATGTGCTTGATTCAGCCAATATGCAGTGTATTTTGGATGGAAAATTCACTTGTATGCTGTAATGCTGTATAATAAATGAATGTAAAAAATAAATAAATTTAAAGAGAAAAAAAAGAAATGTCCTTCTATGCCAATTTTGCTGAGAATCTTAATCATGAAGGGATTTTTTTAATCAAATACTGTTTTTGCATAAATTGATATGATTACATGTTTTTTTTCTTTCTGTTAATATGTTACATTGATTTTTTTTTTTTTTTGGAGAGGTTTTCTCTATAGGGCATGTGCGCTCACCAGACAGAGAGAGACATAGAGACAGAAAGCGAGAAATCACCCCCCAGGGGGGATGGTCATGCCGCAATCCCTTCTCCTCCATTCTCCTCTCGGGATCTTGGGCACGCACGCACACACGCCCGGCGTGCATTCTAAGCCACCGGGTCCGGGACGCGAACCACGGTCGACTACTTGAGAGTCCAGCGACATAGCCATTACACTAACTGCTGGTTCCCTACATTGATGGTTTTGTGTATGTTGAACCATTCTTGTATCTCTGGAATAAAGCCTACTTGGTCATGGTATATAATATATAATCTCTTTAATGTGTCGTTGGATATAATTTACTAGTATCTTGTTGAGAGTGTTTGCATCTATGTTCATCAGAGAAATTGGCCTGTAGTTTCTTGTTGTTTTTTGTTTTTTATTGTTATTGTTGTTAAGTCCTTGTCTGATTTGAGGATGAGAGTGATAGAGGCTTCATCAAATGACTTTGGAAGGCATCCTTACTTTTGGATATTTACAAGTAGTTTGAATAGAATGGGGATTGTCTCTTCTCTAAAAGTGTTGAAGAATTCAGGTGTGAAACCACCAGAACCTGGACTTTCCTTTTTTGGGAGGTTATTTATCACTGATTCAATTTTATCACTTGTTATTTGTTTATATAGGTTCTCTGTGTCTTCCTGATTCAGTCTTGATAGCTTATATGTGTCCAGAGATTTGTCCATTTACTTCAGTTTTTTATGCTTGTTGGCATAGTCTCTCATAATATTCTCTAATGACCTTTTGTATTTTTGTTACCTCTTTTGTAAAATTGTCTGTTTCATTGCAAATATGATTTATCTGGTTTTTCTCTCTCTTCTTCTTAATTAGTCCAGCTAACAGCATATCAATTTTGTTTATATTCTCAAAGAACTAGCTTTTGGTTTTATTTATTTTCTATATAGTTCATTTATTCTCTATTTCATTTTTTTTCCTGCTCATATCTTTATTACTTCTTTTCTCCTGGCATTTTTGGGGTTCTTGTTGTTGTTTTTCCAGTTTCCTGACAAGTGTTGTCAGATTCTCTATTTGCCAACTTTTTGTGGTTTCCCTATGTGCACTAATTGATATAGACTTCTCTCTTATGACTGTTTTCACTGAGTTCCACATAGATTGTGGAAATGCATGTGCTCATTGTCATTGGTTTTAATAAATCTTTTTATTTCAGTCTTAATTTCTTCAGCGATTGTAAAGTCATTCAGGAGTAGGTTGTTTAGTTTCCATGTTTGTGTATTTTTGAGGAATTTTCCTTAAATTAATTTCAAGTTTAATTATACCTTGGTCAGAGAAGACACTGTATATAGTTTCTATGACTTTGAATTTCTTTCATTTTTTTTTTATTTGGAGAGGTTTTATGCTATAGGGCACGTGCACTCGCCAGACAGACAGAAAGAGACAGAGAGACAGAAAGCGAGAAATCACCCCCCAGGGGTGATGGCCACACTGCAATCCCTTCTCTTCTGTTCTCCTCTCAGGATTTTGGGCACTCACGCACACATACCTGGTGTGAGTTTTAAGCCACTGCGTCCAGGACGCGAACCGCGGTCAACTACATGGGAGTCCAGCGACATAGCCATTACGCTAACTGCTGGTCCCATGACTTTCTAAAGGCTTGTTTTGTGTACTATCATGTGTTCAATCTTTGAAAAAGTACCATACGGGGATGTAAACAATGTATATTTTGTGTTCTTGGGTGGAAAGTTCTATAGATATCTGTCAAATGCTTTTTATTTATGGTGTCATTTAGTTTCCATATCTCTTTGCTTAGCGTTTTCTAGATGATGTGTCCAAAGGACACAGTGGAGTGTTTACATCCCCAACAATTGATGTGTGGCAATCTACCCTTCCCATTAGATCTAACACTCTATCATTCACATATTTAGGTGCTCCCGAATCTGATGCATATCTTCTTGATAAATTAGCCCTTTTAGTACTATAAAATGTCCCTATGTCTCTTCTTAAAATTTTTGTCTTAAAACCCATTTTGTCTGATATCAGTATCATGACTCCACCCTTTTTTTATTTCCATTTGTATGGATTATCTTTTCCTAGGCCTCACTTTTAGTCTATGTATGTCTTTTTTTTTCCCAGTTTTTTTAAATTTTAATTTACATTTAATCGTATATATCTTTAAAGTGTTTAATTGCTTTTTCCAGCATAAATGCATGCATATCAATCAAGACAAAGACATTACTGTATATATTATCATCAGCAAATAGCTTTTTTGTCAATTAAATATATTTTTCCTTCCCCTATTCCCCTCCCTCCCTACTTCTATTACCCACCCCCATAATGCTCCTATTCTTACTATCTCTAGTACTTACAGCATCCCTCCCTGCTGCTATACCTTCCAAACTGTAATATTCTGCTATATAGTGCAGACATTCTGAATATGTTGGGTGGGCACATACAAAGTCTGTCTTTAATAGTCTAGCTTGCTTCACTGAGCATTGAATCTTCTATATTTTTCCACTTTGTATCAAATATCAGGATCTCATTGTATTTTTATCATTGATTTGAGTACACATAGTACATAGAGAATGTATGCTATTTTTTCTTTTTTCAAAAATTTTATTAAAATTATTTTATTATTATTATTTATATATTCAATTTCTATACATCACTTAGATTGTAAAGAGAGTTTACCCAGCATGATAAACATCTCAGAATGTTTGAAAATACTATACACATCCCAATCAACAGATAACAATTTATATCTGTGTCCCACAAATATCTGACCTCTCTATTTTTTCCCAACTTTCCTTTCCTGCACTCTTCCCCTCCCACACTCTCCTTCCACTTTGTCTCTGGTGTCTATAACTATTTTTAATGCTTTTATGTCCTCCAGTCTTTCAGTCTTTACCATAGAGTACAGACAGTAGGAATATGTTAAGTGTCAACATACAATGTCTCTCTTTCACAGCCTGACTTGCTTCAATCAACAGCAAATTTTCCATTTTCATCCACTTTTTGTCAAATTCCAGGGGCTTGTTGTTCTTTATGTCTGGATAATATTCCATGGAATATATGTGCCACACATTTTCAATCCATTCATCCATTTGTGAACATATGGGCTGGTCCCATGACAGCAGTCATAAATAGTGCTTCAATAAATACAGTTGTGCAAGCACTTTGCTGACTGAGCATTCTCCTGCCCTTTGTGTAGTCACCCAGGAGTGTAACTGGTGGATCATATGATAGTTGTATTTGAAGGTCTTTGAGGAACCTCCATATTGTTCTCCACAGTGGCTGAACCAATTTACATTCTTACCAACAATGTAGGAGTGTTCCCCTTTCACCACATCCCTGCCAGAATCTAAAATTTTTTTTTTTTTTTTAATCTTCGCCATTCTGACTGGGGTTAGGTGATAGCTCACTGTGGTTTTGATTTGCATCTCCCTTACAAAAAGGGATATTGAGCATTTTTTCATATGCTTTTTGGCTGTTTGTATGTCTTCCTTAATTGTTTATTCAGCTCATTTTCCAATCTTTAAATTGGGTTAATCATTTTCTTCCAGGTAAGACACTTGAGTTCTCTGCGTATTCTGGTTATCAGTCCCATATCTAAACCACAGTTAAAAAAATTCTCTCCGATTCTGAGAGTTGTTAATTCACAAAAATTATAGTGTCCTTTGCTGTGCAGAAACTTCTTAATCTGATGTAATCCCACCTGTCTATTTTGGGGATTATTGTCTGTGCTTTGAGGTTCTTGTTTAAGAAGTCTTTGCCTATCCCAATATCTCCTAGAGTTTCTCCAGTGTTTTCCACCAGTAGTTTTATAGTTTGCAATCTTAGGTTAGATCTTTGATCCACTTTGAGTTAATTTTTGTTAATGGTGATAGATAGGGGTTCCAATTCATCTTTCTGCAGGTAGATACCCAGTTTTTCCAGCACAATTTGCTAAAGACGTTTTCCTTTTCCCACTGGACTGACTGGTACCCTTTTTCAAAGATCAGTTGGCTGTATCTTTTAGGGTTTGTTTCTCAGGTCTACCCTGTTCCATGGGTCCTCATATCTGTTTTTGTGCCAATAATATGCTGTTTTGATTATCACAGCTTTGTAATATATTTTGGGGTCAGGTAGTGATATGCCACACACTACACTGTTCTTGGTCAGGATGGCTTTGGCAATATGGGATATTTTATAATTCCAGACAAATTCTATGATTGTCATTTCTATACCTGTAAGGAATATCTTTTGTAATTTTATCACAACTGCATTAAATATGTAGATTAATTTGGGTAGGATTGCCATTTTGATTACATTAATTCTGCCAATCCAGGAACATGGGATGTGCTTCCACTTTTTTGTGTAATTTTTGATAACTTTTTAAAAATTTTCGTAGTTTTCCTTATAGAGGTCTTTGACTTTCTTGGTTAGTTTTATTTCTTGGTATTTTATACTTTTTGTGGTAAATATGGTGAGTAGGATTACTTTCTTCAGTTCTATCTCTATCTGCTTGTTTGTGTATAAAAATGCTATCGACTTTTGTGAGTTAATTTCCTATCCTGCCACTTTACTGTATACATTTATTACTTCAAGTAGTTTTTAGTGGATATGATTGGGTCTTCTGTGTATACAATCGTGTCACCTGCAAAGAGAGATAGTTTCAATTTTTCTTTCTATATTGGAATGCCTTTTATTTCATTCTCTTGTCTGATCATATCGACTAGGACTTCCAGTTCTACATTGAATAAGTGTGGAGAGTTGGCAGCTTTGTCCACTACCACTTTTTAGTGGAAAAGCTTTTAGCTTTTCTCTATTCAGTATAATGTTAGCTGTAGGTTTTTCATAGATGGCTTTTATTACACTGAAAAATGATCCATCTATGCCAATTTTCCTGAGAGTCTTAATCATGAAGAATGTATTTTGTCAAAAACTGTTTCTGCATTGATTTAAATGATCATATATTTTTTTATCTTTCTTTCTCTTTATATGGTGTATTACATTTATGGTTTTGCGAATGTTGAACCACACTTGAATCCCTAGAATAAAGCCTACCTCATCGTGATGAATAACTTTTTTTATATGCTGTTGAATATACTTAGCAAGTATCTTGAGAATATTTGCATCTATATTCATCAGAGATACAGGTCTGAAGTTTTCCCTTTTAGTCAAATCCTTATCCATTTTGTGAATGAGGGTAATGGAGGCTTCATAGAATGAATTTGGAAGGGTTCCTTCTTGTTGGATCTCTAGAAACACTGTGAGTAGATTGGGAGTTACCTCTCCTTTAAAAGTTTTGTAAAATTCAGCAGTGAAGCCACCTGGACCTGAACTTTTCTTTGTTGAAAGGTTATTTATTATTAATTCAATCTCATTGCTTGTTATAGGTTTATTCAGGCTTTGTATGTCTTCCTGTGTCAATCTTGGTAGATTGTATGTGTCCAGGATTTTGTTCATCTCATCCAGGTTTTCTCCTTATTGGCATATAGTAGTTCATGGTATCCTTTAATGATGTTTTGTATTTCTATTATGTCTGTTGCAATGTAGCCTGATTCATTGCGAATTTGATGTATCTGGTTCCTTTCTCTCTTCTTCTCAAGTATTCTAGCTAATGGTGTGTCAATCTTGTTTATCTTTTCAAAGAACCAGCATATGATTTCATTTGTTTTCTGTATAGTTCACTTATTTTCTATTTCATTTGTTTCTGCTCGAAACAAATTTATTATTTCTTTTCTCCTGGAGTTTTTTGGATTTTTCTGTTGTTTTTCAAAATTCCTGAGGCATGATGTTAGGTTGTCCTTTTGCCACCTTTCCATCTTTTTCTTATGTGAACTAATTGCTATAAACTTCCCTCTTATGACTGCTTTTGCATTATCCTATAAATTATAAAAACTTGTGTACTCATTATCATTTATTTCCATGATTTTTTTTTTTTTTTTGGAGAAGTTTTTGCTATAGGGCACATGCACTCACCAGACAAACCGAGAGAGATAGAAAGACAGAAAGCAAGGAATCACGCCCCCCCAGGGGGGGGGGGAATGGCCATGCCACAATCTCTTCTCCTCCATTCTCCTCTTGGGATCTTGGGCACGCATGCACATTCACCAGGTGTGAGTTTTAAGCCACTGGGTCTGAGACTCGAACTGTGGTCGACTATATGAGAGTCCAGCGACATAGCCATTATGCTAACTGCTGGTCCCTCCATGAATCTTTTGATTTCAGTCTTAATATCTTCAGTAGTCATGAAGTTATTTAGAAGTAGGTTATTTAGTTTCTATGTATTTGTGTATTTTTGAGGGTTCTTTTCCTGAGATTATTTTCAAGTTTAATTCCATCATGATTGGATAAGATGCTGGATATAGCTTCTATGCCTTTGAATCTGTAAAGCCTGGTTTTGTGCTCAGTCATCTAGTCAATCTTTGAGAAAGTACCATGCAGGACTGAGAAAAATGTATATTTCATGTTTTGGGGTGGAAAGTTCTATAGATATCTATCAAGTCCATCTGATTTATGGTATCATTTAGGTTCAGAATATCTTTGCTTATTTTTTGTCTTGTTAACCTGTCTAAAGGAGATAATGGGGTGTTGAGATCTCCAACAATTATTGTGTTGCAGTGTATGTCTTCTTTTAGATCTAGCAGTCTTTCCTTTACATATTTGGGTGCTCCTGAGTTGAGTCCATAGAAATTTATTAGCATTATATCTTTTTGATAAATTAACCCTTTTACTACTATGTAATGCCCTTCGTTGTCTCTTCTTACAGTTTTTGTCTTAAAGCCTATTTTGTCCGAAATCAGGATAGCGACTCCCACACTTTTTTAGTTTCCATTTGCGTGGAATACCTTTTTTCATCCCTTCACTTTTAGTCTATGTGTGTCTTTATTCAAGAGATGTGTTTCCTGTAAGCAGCAGATGGAGGGTTTCTGATTTTTAATTTATTCAGCCAGTCTGTGTTTCTCGATCAGAGAAGAATGTAATCCATTAACTTTCAATGTTATTATCGATATTTCCAGTCTTGTCCCTACCATTAAGTTGGCCATATACTAAGGTTTTTTGTTATTGTTCTATTATTGCTGCCTGTCTGTCTTGTTTTCTTGGTATAGTACTCCTTTCAGAATTTATGGAATAGCTGGTCTGGAGTTGGTAAATTCTTTTGGGTTTTGTTTATTCGAGAATGTTTTTATCTTCTTTTCCCATACAAAGAATAATCTTGCTGGGTATAGTATTCTTGGCTGAAATTGTATTTCATTTAATACTTTGAATATATTTCCCCATTCTTTCCTTGCTTGCATTGTATCCTATGAGAGCTCTGGTGTTAACCTGATAGGATAACCTTTGTAAGTGATTTAATGTTTCTTTTCTTACCAGTCTTAGTATCTTGTCTTTGTCTGTCATTTTGGGCAATCTAGCTATTATGTGCCATGGAGAAGATCTTCTTAGATTGATTCTACTTGAGGTTCCTTGTATTTCTTGAGTCTGGATGTTTGAGTGCCTCTCTAGACTTAGAAAGTTTTCTTCCAGAATTTTGTGGAATAGATGGCCAGTGCCTTTACTAGCTTCTTCACCTTTTGGTATACCAATTATTCAGATCTTTGGGAGCTTTATGATATCTAGTATTTCTCATATAGTAACCTCAGTTTTCTTGACTGTTTTCTCAGTATTTTTTATAATTTTTTCTAGGTCATTAGTTTTGTCTTTTACTTCCTAGATTATATTTTCTGCATGGTCTAACCTGCTTTTAATAATTTTGAGGGAGGTTTTGATTTCCTGTATCATAACCTTTCATATCTACAATTCCGTTTGATTATTTTTTATGGTGTCCAATTCTTCTGTTATATCATGGAAGGACTTCCTCATCTCTTGGAGCTCAATGTGTCTTTTCTCTTGCATCTCATAGAGTTTCATTATCATAAATGTTCTAAATTCTTTTCCTGACATTTTGATAATATCCGCTAACTTTCCCCAACTTGGAGATGAGTTATAGTGGTCACTTGTGGGTGATGTATTGCTTGATTCTGTCATCCTTGAGGCTCTTTTCCTATTTTTAGTCATTTGTAATGTATTTACTTTTGGCTTTGTTGGTAGAGAAGGATTCTGTAATGTAAGCTCTTGTGTTTCCCTTACTTCAAAATAATGTGGTGCTGTTTTCTCCCTTCTGCTGTGTCCTCCAGTGTGGAAATCACAGGAGAAGTGTTGAAACCAGGTTAGTGAAAGAGGGTTTTGCTATTTTTACAATCAGTACAGTGAGAAGCAAAAAAATTCTCTAGAACTCACAATATTTATATGGTTAGTTACTATGCACCTAGTCTTCTCTAAGCAGTGGGTAAGGGCTGCATAATAAAACAGAAAAGTAAGGGAAAAGAAAAAGAGAGAAGGAAACAGGAATAGAACCAAAAAATGAAGAAACAGTACAAATAAGAAAGCACAGATGGGAAGAAAAAAATTAATAAATAGGTAGAAATATAAAAGAAAAAAAACTGGAACAAAAGGAGGAGAAAAAACACATTACAGAAAATTAAGAAGTGTTAAATAAAAACCACAAAGCATGCTTGCTCTCCACTCCAAGGTAAAAGACCACAGAGAAGGAGCTGCCTAGACAGATTCTGTCCTGGGTGAGAGAAAAAGAGAGAAATTAGTAACTCATATGCATGAGGAAAGGGACAGAAAAACTGTTTTATTGTTTGTTTGTTTCTGGGGTTTGTTTTGCTTTGTTTTGTTTTTGAAAAGAAGCTGAAAGAGACAAAAAAGAGAAAGAGGGAGCTGCAGATCTTTTCCTACCTGGCTGGCACTGGGTTATGTAAGTGGTGGGTCTCTAGCTGGGGCAGCTTTACAGCTTTGAAGCTGGAACCAGAAGGTACAGGGCAGCAGACATGTCACTGCCTGGATGGATTCTGTCCTGGTTGAGAGAAAGAGAGAGAAATTAGCAATTCATAAGAACAAGGAAAGGAACAGAAAAGCTGTTTTCTTTTTCTTTTTCTTTTTTTTTTAAGAGAAAAGATGTTTGAAGGGACAGAAAAGAGCAAGAGAGAGATGCAGATATTTTCCTATCTGACTTTCACTGGGCTTTCTATGAGAGGGAAGGGGGACTACCTGGGAGAGTTTCACATTCATGAAGCTCGACCCAGAAGATACAGGACAGCAGAGATCAAGCTGCCTGAATGAATTCTGTCCTGGGTGAGAGAAAGAGAGAGAAATTAGCAACTTAAAGGACAAGAAAAGGGAAAGAAAAGCTGTTTGTTTTTTCAAAAGAGAGAAAAATAATTAGAAGGGGCAAAAATAGCAAGAGGGAGATGCAGATCTTTTCCTACCTGTCTAGCACTGGGCTCTGTGGTAGTGGTGGTGGAGGGGGGACAGGGGGTTGGCTAGCTTGGGTAGCTTCACAGCTGTAAAGCTGGGCCCAGAAAGTACTGGACAGCAGAGATGGAGCTGCCAGAATTGATTCTGTCCTTGCTAGCACTGGGCTCTGTGGAGGAGGGCTAGCTGGGGGGAGGGTCACAGCCATGAAGCTGGACCCAGAAGGTAAAGGACAGCCCATATGCCATATATTTTTAATCCACTCATCAATTTTTAGAAATGTGGCTTGACTCCATGTCCTAGCAATTGTAAACAATGCTGCAATGAACATAAATGTATTAGTGTTTTTCTAACTGAGTGTTTTCCTATGTTTTGGGTAAATACCTAAGGGTGGAATTACTGGGTCTTATGATAGTTCTATTTTCTGTGGAATCTCCATATCTTCTCCAAAAGTGGTTGTACTAGTTTGCATTCCCACCAGCAGTGTAGGAGTGTTCCTTTTTCACCACAACCTTGCCAGCTCTTATCACTATTTTTATTTTAAATGTTAGCCATTCTGACTGGGGTTAAATGGTATCTCATTGTGGTTTTTATTTGCATTTCTCTTATGATAAGAGATGTTAAGCATGTTTTCATATGCTTTGGGGCCTTTTTTATGTCTTCAGAGAATTTTCTGTTCAGCTCATTTTTCCATCTTTTAATTGTATTGATTATTTTTGTGTGGGTAAGCTGTTTAAGTTTCTTACATATTCCGGTTATCAGTCACTTATCTGAGGTATAGTTTGCAAATATATTCTCCCACTCTGAGGGTTATCTTCTCATCTACTTATTGTTTCTTTTGCTTTGCAGAAGTTTATCAGGCTGATATAGTCTGATTTATCTGGTTTGGGTACCACTGTCTGTGCTTTGGGGGTCTTTAAGAAATGTGCCTACTCCAAAGTCTCTAAGAGTTTTTCCTTTGTTTTCCACTAGTTGTTTTTTTTTTTTTTTCAGTTTGAGATTTTATTTTTAGATCCTCAATCAGTTCTTTTATTTTTTTAAAAGAATCATCATTTATTTACCTTTATTTATTTATTTTAATTTGACGAGAGAGGGACAGAGTGAGAGAGAGAAAGTAAGAAAGCAGCTGCCATATCCGGGACTCAAACCACTGTAGGCCATGTGGGAGTCCAACACCCTTAACCACCATACCACCTTCCTGCCCCTAGATCCTCAATCAGTTTTGAGTTGATTTTTGATAGTGATGATAAATAAGGGTCCACTTTCATTCTTCTGCAAGTGAATACCCAGCTCTCCCAGCACCATTTGCCTAAAATATTTTATTTTTTCTACTGGATTCTCTGTGCCCTTTGTCAAGAATCAGTTGGTTGTATGTTTTGTCAAGAATCAGTTGTATGTTTTGTCAAGAATCGGTTGTATCCTCAACTCAAAACTGATTGAGGATCTAGGGGCAGGAAGGTGATGTGGTGGTTAAGGGTGTTGGACTCCCACATGGCCTACAGTGGTTTGAGTCCCGGATATGGCAGCTGCTTTCTTACTTTCTCCCTCTCACTCTGTCCCTCTCTTGTCAAATTAAAATAAATAAATAAAGGTAAATAAATGATGGTTCTTTATCACAATTTTGTAATATATTTTGAGATCAGGAAGTAAAATGGCTTGTACTTTATTCCTCTTGAACAGTATTGCTTTGGTGATACAGAGCCTTTTATGATTACAGACAAAGTTTGTGATTTTTTTTTTTTTTGCATTTCTGTGAGGAATATCTCTGGTAGTTTGATTGGAATTATATTGAATTTTTAGATTAATTTTTCCAGTCAAAGAACATGGGATGTTTTTCCACTGTTTTGTATCATTTTTAATTTCTTTTTCAAGTATTTCATAGCTTTCCTTGTAGAGATCTTTAATGTATTTGGTAAGGTTTATTCCTTGGTATATTATCTTGGCTATTGCAGATGAGATTGCTTTCTTCAATTCTGTCTCAGTTTGTCCATTGTTGATGTATAAAAATGCTATATATTTTTACATGTTGATTTTTGTATCCTACCACTTTACTATATTCATTTATCACTTCCAGGAGTTATTTTGTGGATTATTTTGTATTTTCTATTTATAGCATGATATCATTTGCAAAGAGAGATAATTCCACTCTTCTTCTCCTATTTGCATGCCTTCAGTTTGACTCTTTTGTCTAACTCCATTGGCTAGAATTTCCAGTACCATGTTATAAAGGAGTGGAAAAGGGATCATCAGCAGGTGGCATGGTAGTTAAGGTGCTGGAAACTCCCATATGGCCAACGATGGTTTGAGTCCCAGACCTGGTGGCTTGCTTTCTCACCTTCCTTCTTTTTCTCTCTCTGTCACTCTCTGGTCAAGTAAAAAAATAATGAATGAAATTAAATAAAAATAATTTTTAAACAAAGGAGTGGAGAAATGGGATGACCTTGTCTTGTTCCAGTTTTTATTGGAAATGCTCTTAGCTTTTTCCCATTTAGTGTGATGTTAACTAAGAATTTTTCATAGATGGCTTTTATTGTGTTGAGGAATGTCCCTTCTGTACCTATTTTGCTGAGTCTTAATCATGAATGGATGTTGTATTTTATCAAACACTTTTTCTGCATCCATTGATATAATCATATGGTTTTTATTCTTCCTTGTGTTAATGTGTAGTATTTTACTTATTGTTTTGTGTGTTTTGAACCATCCTTACATCCCTGGAATAAAGCCTACTTGGTCATGGAGTGTAATTTTAAAAAATATATTGTTGAGTAAGATTTGCTAGTTTCTTCTTAAGAATACTTGCACATTATTCACCAGGGATATTGGCCTGATTTTTTTGGTCACATCTTTGTCTGGTTTTGAAATTAAGATGGTGGAGGCTTCTTAGAAAAATTCTGGAGGGTTTTCTTGTTTTGAATTTTTAGTAAACATTTAAGGTGAAATGAGATTATTTCTTCTTTAAAACTTTCATAGAACTTAGAAGTAAAGCCATCAGGACCTGGACTCTTCCTTTTTGGGAGATTACTTATTACTGATTCAATTTCATTGCTTTTATGGGTCCATTCAGACTTTCCATTTCTTCCTGGTTCAGTCTTGCTAAGTTATACATGTCTAGGTTTTCTTGGTTGTTGGCATATAGTCACTTATAGTATTCTCTGATGATATATTTTATTTATGTTATGTCCATTGTAAAAAACACCGATTTCCTTACTGAATTGATATATCTGGTTCCTTTGTTTGTCTTCTCAAAGAACCAGTTTTTGGTTTTGTTTATTTTTTGATTTTTTTTCCAACCCAAATCACATATATTTGGGGTAGTTCATATGCAATTAATCTGATTTGGTCATTACACATTGCATTTATGTGTCAAAAAATCACACTGAAACCCATAAATATGTATAATGCATATGCACCAGTTATTTTAAAAGAATGTACCCTGAGAGGATTCTGGGAATATGCTGCCTGTAGGGCAGTGCTCATAATGCAAAGTAAGGCTCCAGGCCACATAATATGAACTTGTAATTTTTTTTTTTTGGAGAGATTTTTCCTATAGGGCACGAGCGCTTGCCAGAAAGACAGAGGCAGAGAGACAGAAAGCGAGAAATCACACCCCCCTAGGGGGGATGGCCATGCCGCAATCCCTTCTCCTCCATTCTCCTCTTGGGATCTTAGGCACACATGCACAAGCACCTGGAGTGAGTTTAAGCCACTGGGTCCAGGTTTCAAACCGTGGTCAACTACATGGGAGCCCAGTGACATAGCCATTATGCTAACTGCTGGTCTCTCTGAACTTGTGATTTTTTTTTCCATCCAGAGTACACTGTATATTGTCTCAATCAAGCACATCAACAAACATGTTATTGTCAACAAATAATTTTCCATTTCTTGTTTTCTGTATGTTTTGCTCCACCCACCCCCCCATCCTTGGTTCCCTATCTCTTACCCTCAGCCATCTCCCACTCTCTTCCCACACTGTCTCTGGTATCTATGTTTACTTTCTATACTGTTTTCCCCCCATTTTTTGTTGAATTACTAAAGATCTTAATTAATCTAAATATTTTCATAGCAAACACAGGTGATATATACATTTCCATGAACACAAGTCTAACTTTACGCATCCTATAAAGTAGCAACTAGCTGGGGCTATATATCTTAACTGCGGTCATCGAATGGATTTTTTTTCTTGAAACTTTTCTTTTTTTTTGTAACTTAATTTACATTCTTACCCTAAGCATCATCACAGCATACAAAATATGATTTCCCATCCAGAATATACTGCATAGTGACTTAATCATACATATTATTATCCAAAATTTTCCATTTATACTTCCTAGAAATTTTTACCCCTCTTTCTGACCCTCTGTCCTTTCCCACGCTCTTCTCCTACTGTCTCTGGTGTCTACAATTGTCTTCTATTCCTTTTCCACCCACATTGTATTGATCACACAATTTCTTAAATAATCTAACTACATTCAATGGTAAGTTTACATGGTACTATTAAGAAAACCAGTTTTAACTTAAATTATAGAAATGCTAAGGAACTTTTCTTAAAGCCAGGAAACAAGTTAGGATTCTTTTCAAATGGTAGGTGCATGAACCTATCAGTCTCATGTACTTTATCTTCTGTTCTGGTTCCATTTTTCCTATTAAATTCTGGGATATAATATTCAACTCCTGACTAGTCCCTATCATTAAACTGGCTGCTTTCTTAGTTTTTGAACTCTTCTTTCCGTGTGTCTGTATTTAATTTTCCTGATATAGCACACTCTTGAGAACTTCTTGGAGATCTGGTCTGGTGCTGGTAAATTCTTTCAGGTTTTGTTTATCTGAGAATGTTCTTGTCTTTTCTTCCCACCTGAAAGGTAATCTTGCTGGGTACAGTATTCTCGGCTGCAATTGCTTTTCTCTTAACACTTTGAATATATTTTCCCATTTCTTCCTCACCCACATTGTTTCCGATGAGAAATCTGCTGTTAGCCTGATGGGATGTCCTTTGTAGGTAACTTGATGTTTTTCTCTTGCCAATCTTAGTATTTTGTCTTTGTCTGTGGTTTTGGTCAACCTGGCTATAATGTGTCTTGGAGAAAATCTTCTTGGGTTGATTCTATTTGGGGTCCTTTGTATTTCTTGGGACTGGATCTTTGAATGCCTCTCTAGGTTTGGAAAGTTTTCTTGTAGGATTTCATGGAATAGATTATCAATGCCCTTATGGGTCTCTTCACCTTCTGGAATGCCAATTATCCGGATATTTGGACGTTTGATGGTATCCAGTACTTCTCGTATATTATTCTCAAATTTTGGGGCCATTTTCTCAGTCTTCATGGTGGATTTTTCTTGGCCAGCCATTTTCTCGTCTATGTCTGAGATTATATTTTCTGTATGATCTAGTCTGCTTTTTATACTTTCAAGAGAGATTTTTACTTCCTGTATTATAGACTTCATTTCTAATAGTTCCGTTTGACTCTTTTGTAAAGCGTGTAATTCCTCTTTTAGATCTTGCAAGAATTCCCTCACCTCCTGGAACTCATCAACTTCTTTCTCCTTTCTCTTTAGCAGTTCATTGTCTCTCTTCTCTTCTATCTCAGTTAGCTTCGCCATTATGAATGTTCTAAATTCTTTATCGGACATTTCCATGATTTGCATTGAACTGCTGGTGGATGAAGAGGAGTTATTCTTTTCCCTTGGAGGAGAGGTATATTCTTGCTTTCCCATATTTCTTGTGGACCTGCCGTGATTTCTTGTCATCTGATGGATGGTGTGTTTCTTTCGAATTCTTGAAGTTCAATCTGAGTGTTCAGGAGCAAGCAGAAAGAGGTGATCTGGAATCTCTTTGCCATTCTGAGTGACAGAGACCCAGAGGCAGATAGAAGGTCAGAGGGGCTCCCTACCACGCTAGCTTTGTTTGCTGGAGGCTGAATTATCAGTAGAAAATCTTCATTTTTCCTGTCCTCTGAAATGACTATTTTGCAGCAGCCATGAGGAATCCACTTCTGAAGGAAGGCCTCAACTCTCCTGCCACGCTAACTTTGTTTGCTGGAGGCTGAATTATCAGTAGAAAAATCTTCATTTTTCCTGTCCCCTGAAATGACTACTTTGCCAGTTTTGTTTATTTTCTGTATAGTTCTTTTATCCTCTATTTCATTTATTACTGCTCAAATATTTAGTATTTCTTTCTCCTGGATTTTTTATGCTGTTTTTTCAGTTCTTTGAGTTATGTCATTAGGTTGTTTCTTTGCCACTTTTATGCTTTTTTTCTTGTGGGCACTAAATGCTGTGACCTTCACTCTTATGACTGCTTTTAGTGTGTCCCATAGGTTATAAGCATTTTTTTATTATCCTTGGTTCCTATGAACTTTTTTATTTCAATCTTAATTTCTTCTGTAGTTGCAAAGTCATTCAGGAATAGATTGTTCAGTTTCCATGTGTTTGTGTATTTTCAAAGACTATTTCTGTTGATTTAAAATTTAATTCTATCATTGTCAGAAAATAGTTTCTATACTCTCGAATGTTTAAAGGATTTTTTTGTGCACTCTCATGTGGACAGTCTTTGAAATGTTCCATGTTGGGATGAGAAAAACATATTTTTTGTGGTAGTTGAATGAAATACTCTGTAGATGTCTGTCAAGTCCATTTCATGTATGGTATCATTTAGATTGTGTATTTCTCTGTTTATTTTTTGTCTAAATAATCTGTCCAGTGTAGACAGGTTAGTCTTACTGTATATAGTATTTTTTGGTTTAAATTGTTTTTCTTTTAATGTTTTAAATATATCTTTCCATTCTTTCCTTGCCTGCATTGTTTCAGTTGACAGGTTTGATGTTAGCCTATTGAGATAACCTTTATAAGTAACTTGACCATTTTCCCTTGACATTTTTAGAATATTGTCTTTGTCTTTGATTTTTACCAATCTGGCTATGATGTACAAGGGAAAGAATCTTTTTGTGTTGATTCTATTTGGGGTGTTTTTTTTTTATTTATTGGATCTAAATTTCTCCATGTTCTCTATATTTGGAAAATTTTCAGATAGTATGTCATGAAAGATTTTCCATGCCTTTAGCAGATCTTTCTCCTTCTGGAATACCCATTATATGGATATTTGGGCAATTCATGGTATCTATAATTTCTTGTATGTTACCCTTTTTTAAATTATTTTTGGTGATATATTCTATGTTGGAGACTTTTTCTTCAAGGTCAGAAATTCTTCCTCCTGCATGGTCCAATCTGATGTTATTTCTTTCAAGGAAGATTTTAATTTCTTGAATTGTGTTCTTCATTTCCAGAGTCCTGTTTGATTATTTTTTAGGATGTCTATTTCCTTACAAAATTCCTTTTTTATGTCCTGAAATGATATGCTCATTTCCTGGACCTGATTTTTCTTTTTTCTCTTCCATCTCATTGAGTTTTGTCAATATGAATATTCAGAATTCTTTTTCTGACATTTCTGTGTATTCTTCTGTGCTATTCTTTATGGTGAGGGGCTACTGTGTTCACCTGGGGTAGAGTTGCTCCCTTGTTTTCTCATGTTTCTTTTGTATCTGTGCTGGTTTTTGGTAATCTGATTCAATATACCCTTTTTTTCTATTTATCGGGGAAGATTCTGTAGTATTGGAAGAGGAAATTTCACCCCTAGTTCCCAGGTATGTTCCTATTGGAGGACTGTGTACCCCATATCTGAGAATTTATGGGTAACTTCAGGTGCTTGACTCCTCTACCAAACTTTCAGTTTTTGATGAGGTGGTAACAAGCTCAGGAGCTATAACTTTTTAAGAGGATCATGTCATGCATTTGCATTGCACAGCACATTTGGTTGTTGTATCAAAAGTTCCAAAGTTCCTCCCAGGGCTCAAGAGTGGCCTCACAGGAGGAGGACTGCTGAAGTCAAGATCAAGTATCCTGGTGGTCTAGGAAGCCCAGACCACTAGAACTCTGGGCAAAAAAAATGCAAAAGTTCCAAAGCTACTCCAGAGCCCCAGGTGTGGACTCACAAGAGTAGGCCTGCTCAGGTCCAGTTCAAGTCTCCTGGTGGGCAGGGTGAGCCAGACCACTAGAGCACCAAGCAATGGAGTGGCAAAGTTCCAAAGCTACTCCCAAGTCCTGAGCTGGACTCATGAAATGAGACCTGCTGAGGTCAGACTCATGTCTCCTGGTGAATGGGGCAAGCCCTGGCCACCAGAGAACCAGGCAACAGAGTGGCAAATGTTCCAAAGCTACTCCAAGGCCCTGAGAACGGACTCATGAGAGGAGGTCTGCTAAGGTTTGACTCAAGTCTCCTGGTGGGTTGGGTGAAACCAGGTCACTAGAGCACTGAGCAACGGAGTGGTGAAAGTTCCAAAGCTACTCCCAGGCCCAGAGGGTAGACTCACAAAGGAAGCCTGCTGAGGTCAGAAAAAAAATCCAGCCTATTTATGTCTTTATCCATGAGGTGTATTTCTTTTAGGCAGCAAACAGAAGGACTCTGTTTTTTTTTCTTTTTTTTTTTTTTTTTTATCCACCCATTAACATTCAACATCATTATCTATATTTGTGGATTTGTCCTGACAATTTGTTAGCCATTTTATTGGTTGTTTTCTGTTCTCTCATTTCTGTCTGTCTTCCCTTAGTTTTCCTGATATAGTACTTCCTTCATTATTTCTTAAAGAGTTAGTCTAATATTGGTGAATTCTTTCAGTTTTTGTTTGTCTGTGAATGATTTTATTTGTTCTTCTCATTTGAAGTATAACTTGCTGGATATAATATTCTTGGTTAAAATTGTTTTTCTGTTAGTATTTTGAATATTTTCCCAATTCTATTCTTGCCTGCATTGTTTCAGTTGAGAGGTCCTATGTTAGCCTAATAGGATAACCTTTGTAAGTGACTTGACATATCTTTCTTGCCATTTTTAGAATCTTATTTTTGTCTGTGATTTTTAGCATTCTTTTTTTTATAATTATTTTATTTATCTTTATTTATTTTTAATTTGACCAGAGAAGGACAGAGAGAGAGAGAGAGGGAAAGTGAGAAAGTAAGCCTCCAAGTACAGGATTCGAACTGCAGTCAGCCGTGTTTGATTCCAGCAAGCTTAACCACCATGCCACCTGCTGGCCCTGATTTTTACCACTTTTGCTATGATATGCCATGGCTAGAATCTTCTTATGTTGATTCTATTTGTGGTCCTTTGTATATCTTGATTCTGGATGTTTGAATGCGTCTCTAGATTTGGGAAGTTTTCTGCAAGTATTTCATGGAATAGAACTTTTATGCCCTTGTCCAATTCTTTGCCTTCTGAAATACCTGTCATTAGAATATTTGGGCATTGTATAATATCTAGTATTTCCCTTTTCTTGTCCTCACTTTTAAAATATTTACTTATTTTTAATTTTATTTATTATCATTATTCTTCAATTTTGACCAGAGAGAGACAGACAGAGAAAGTGAGAAAGCAAGTCGCCAGGTCTGGGACTTGAACCATGGTCAGCCATGTGGGAGTCTAGCACCTCAATCACTATAGCACTTACTTGTTCCTGTTGTCCTCATTTTTAAAAATTATTTTGTCATTATTTTTGGTGGTTTTATATTCAAGCTCAGAGATTCTTCTGCATGGTGTAGTTTACTATTAATACTTTAGAGGGAGGTCTTGTTCTGTATTACTGTCTTCATCTCTAGAACTTCTGTTTGATTTTTTTAATAGTGTCTATTTCCTCCTCAAATCCTGGAAAGACTTTCTCATCTCTTTCACTATGAATAGTCTAAACTCTGTTTCTGACATTCTGCATGTTATTTTTTTGCTGTCCTTGGTTGTAGAAGAGTTTCTCTTTTCAATTGAGAGAGAGATATTTCCATGTTCTCCCATAATTTTTGTGCCTTTGCACTAGTTTCTAATCACCTGATGGATTTTACACTACTTCCTGCTTTTCTGCTGTTGATTCTACGGTGTTGGGGGGTAGCATGAGCTGTACTTCTCAGACACGTTTTTGATAGAGGGCCTTGTCTTCCAGTAAGAGATGTATATAGCCACCTTTTGATGTTGATTCATTTTCCATTTTCTTGAGACCAGGTTCATCTGAAGTTAACATGTGATGTGTTGGGCAGCAGGAAGAAGCCTGAAGAGGTCTCCTGCCTCAGTTTCCCTCATTTGCTGCTGCTGCTCTCTCATCTGCAGCAGCATAGGCTCCAAGCATAATGGCCGTGGACAAATGTACCAATAATCTCTACTTCTATCATAGCCTCTATTCAACACTACAAACAAAAGACTCACATAGCCTCTGCACACGAGGACTAGACAGACATGAGAAAGCATACTTTTGCACTTTGGCATGTCTGGACTCTCCTAATCTGAGTGTACTCTGTACACAGACTGGGTGCATAGCATGTACTAAACAAAAGTTTTGTAGCTTGATTAATATCTTACAGAAATGCTAACATATCTGCTGAACTCCTTAACAAAAACCAAAAGCACTAGAGAAGCTTCAACAGGAATAGGCAATAAAGTCATTTATTTATTTATTTATTTATTTATTTATTTATTTATTTAATTCTTTCAATTTTTTTATACAATCAATCACATATGTCACTTAACTTGTAAAGTGAATATTTCAACATGAATAAAGTCATTTAGAGGCTGTCACAAATTCATATATCCATGTATAGGCACAATCAGTTTGTAAGATAAGGAAGAAGATTGCTATGGGCTTCCATACCTCTTTATAGATAGATGTAAATAGTAACAATGTTGAGCTGCAATTTACTGAGCACTGACTATATCAGAGTATCAACTCCTGTAACATGGTACTATTATATCTATTTTATAGATTAGTGTACTGATCTCAGATTAAGGAAGTCATTTTCCTAAGGCCACACGGCTAGTACTACAAATAAATAGCTGAGTCAGCCTTTCACATACACACACACACACACACACACACACGAGAAAAAAGTCTCATTCCAAAGCCTAGTCCATATTATTACTGCAGTGACAAGAGAGTCTCTTAAAAATACAGATCCTTTACTTCATCTTTTGATTGGCACATTATGCAACAGACTCATTTCATCTACGAGAAGATACTCAGCAAATCAGCACACCTACAAAGGATAACTGGAGTTTTGATTTAGGAATGGCACCCAGGGTAAAGGGAAACCTAAGGAGCTCCACGTAGAAACAAAGCATGTGTGTGTGTGTGTGTGTGTGTGTGTGTGTGTTCATTTTCAGGATGGGAATTAGGGAAGGGAAGATAGGGGAATAGAAGCACAGCTCCTTTAACTATCAGTAATCCATGCTGTCAAAGGAAAGAAGGCATTTCTGACTACATACTTCCTAGTTTCAGTCTCCTTTTCCTCACATTTACATAGTCTATTTTACATTCCAGTGTAACAGAGCCAAAGAGAGTAAGAATAGGTAAGAATGGCAGCCACAAAACATTGCTTGTGGGGAATTGCAAATAGAACTCCCTACAAAGGCAGTATTTTATTTCATTGTACCAAAAGTGATAAACTTCTGGCTTACTAACATGACTTAGAGCCTATTTAAATGTCATTTGTCCCCCAGTCACTTAATATTAGATATCCAAACCATAAAGGTGTAACACAACTCTAAAATTCTTCAGCAATGCTACCCTAAATAACATAAATGATACTATGGAAATATATGAGGAGACTTCAAAAACAGATTTTAAATGTATTATTAAAAATGGATTTAAAGTATGAATTAATTTTGGTGCCTTGAAATTATGCATAGTTGTCTTCTGCAAACCTTTTTTAAAGAATAATTTAATTTAATTTAATTTATTTATTATTTTAATTTGCTAGAGGGCTCATGTGATCATGAGAGAGAGAAAGCAACAAAGCAAGTCAAAAGGTCCAGGACTCAAACTGCAGTTGGTCATGTAAGAGTCCAACACCTTAACCATGACACCACCTCCTGGCCCCTCTGGAAACTATTTGAAGATCTCTTGTATTGTCTTGTGTGTGTGTGTGTGTGTGTGTGTGTGTATGTGTGTGTGTGTGTGTGTGTGTGTGTGTGTAAAGAAATAGGAGTTTTCAGTTGTATCTTCAAATTTCAGAAAAGGAAAAAAACAGTTTTTATTCACCAAGAAAGTCAAATCGAGAGGATTTCAATAATGTGTTTGGTTCTAGTCCTTAGATTGAAAAGAGAGCATCCTTTTTTTAAAACATAGAAATGTTTATTCTTCTTTTTAAAATGTAAATTGTCTTTTCTTTAATTCTTCTGCTTCAATAAATAAATAAATAAAATCAGACCTCTTTGACTTGTGAGTGAGGCTGTTACACTTTCACCACCATGGGATGCTTATTAAATAGTTATTCCATTTACTACAGCCACAAAAAGTATAAGATACTTAGGAATAAATCTAATCAAATAAGTTAAAAACCTCCACAAAGAAAACTATGAGAAGATTAAAAAAAGAAATTGAAAATGACACAAAATAGTGGAAGGATATCCCATGTTTCAGGATTGGAAGAATCAATATAATCAAAATGGTAATTCTACCCAAATTAATCTATATATTTAATGCAATGCCAAAGTACCAGACACATTGTTCACAGATCTACAAAAGACAATCATAAAATTTGCTGGAATCAAAAAAGACCCCATATTGTCAAGGCAATTCTGCACAAGAAGAGTGGAGTGGGTGGCATCTCACTCCCTGACCCAAAACTATACTACAAAGCTGTGGTAATCAAAACAGCATGGTACTGGCACAGAAACAGACATGTGCACCAATGGAACAGAACAGAGTCCCCAGAAATAAATGCCCAAACATACAGTCAACTGATTTTTGACAGGGGCTACCAGTCAATCCTGTGGGAAAAGGAAAACCTCTTCAGCAAATTGTGCTGGAAAAACTGGATTTCCACCTGTAGAATGATGAATATGAACCTCTACTTCTCACCTTTGACAAAAATCAAGCAAAAGTGCATCAAAGATCTAAATTTAAGAACTCAAACTATAAAACAGCTCCTGGAAAACACTGAGGAAACTCTAGGAGACATTGCAGTAGGGAAAGACATCTAAAATAAGACCCCCAAAGCACAATAAATGATACCACAATAGACAAGTGGGATTACATCAGACTAAGAAGTTTCTGCATAGCAAAAGACACAGTAATTAGTGAGAATAGACAGCCGTCAGCATGGGAAAATATTTTTGTAAACTATGTATCAGATAAGGAACTGATAAGCAGAATTCACAAGGAAGTCAGACAGCTGTTTTGAAAAAAGATGATCAATACTATTAAAAGATGAGAGAATGAGTTGAAAAAACCACTCTCTAAAGATGACATACAATAGCTAAAAGGCCTATTAAGAAATGCTCAACATCCCTAATTGTAAGGGAAATGCAGATCAAAACAACAATGAGATACCACCTAACCTCAGTCAGAATGACTAAGATTTAAAAAAAAATGATAAATGCTGGCTGGGGAGTGGTGAAAGAGGAGCTCTCTTACACTGCTGGTGGGAATTAGTCCAGCCACTGTGAAGAACAACTTGGATGTTCCTCAAAAATCTATGAATAGAACTACCATTTGATCTAGCAATCCCACTCCTTGGTATGTACCCAAAGGACAGAAGAATTTTTCATTGGAAAAGTGCTTGCAAGTTAATGTTTATTGTGGCAATATCTACAATTGCTAAGTCATGGAAACAACCCAAATGCCCATGAACAGATGAATGGATAGAAAAACTGTGACACATATACTCTATGGAATACTATTCAGTCATAAAAAAAACCCTGGCTTTTGACAGGAAGTGGAAGAATATGGAAGATTTACTGCTGAGTGAACAAGCCAGGCTATGAAGGAGAGAGACTGTATGTCCCCACTTAATAAATACCGAATGTCCACATTCTATGACTGAAACTGATTGACTAAAGGATATAGAAACACAGCATATGGATGTACATTCCAGATATAGTGTGTGTAAAAAAGTAGGGTCTGAGGAAGGACATTTAGAAGAAAAATAGGGAGGCAAAGCATTAATGGGACAAAGAAATGTGGCATTATCTGTTGAAGATATTTTATACTTTTATCAACTAGACTAGGGATAAATGTTCACCTGTTGAAATATTCACTTTGTAAGCTAAATAATGTGGCTGAATGAATAAAAGAAAATTAAATTTATAAAATGAAAAAAATAAATAGATTATATATTCCTCATGCTTAGCTTGTAAAATTAATTAATTCCATGTTTTAAATTGTTTTGTTTTGCTTTTCACAAATGCTGATTTTTAACTCACTTTTTAATTCTGTGTCTGTGTTTTATTTCCATATCGACAGCCCTTTACAAAAAAATCTTTCTACAAGTCTGCTCTAAATGAACCAAAGTCCACACAGTAAGTTTGCATATAACCTGTCATAAGCACAAATGAAGTGAGAGAAAGATGTCTGGAGGAAAAATTGTGCAAGCATCTCGTTTTGAGATTCAGTTGAGAAAACATAGGAATCAGCACTGTATAATAGAAAGAACATGGCACAGAGTCCCAATTCTGCCAATTAATAGCTGTACCACATAATATAAGTTACTTCCTTCTATCCTATGTCCCCTATATTTCTTATCTTTAAGGTCAAGTGGAAGAGGAAGTGACGGGGCCATGCAGACAACACAAGCTGGTAAAGAGTCTGCCTCCCATGTCTAAAAGGCAAGGCCTGGACTGGGAAGAAACTGTTAGGCAAGGCCCGGTTTACAAGCCCTCCCTTGTGTTGTAATACTGGCCTGTACTCAATTTCTCTGCCGTGAGCTTTGCTGTTATTACGGTACCCTGCAAGGGTAAAATATCACCTCCAACCATTACAATAAAGCCAATTAGTGATCTTGTAGGAATGTGGTCTCCTAAGACTGGCAAGAGAGGGCCAGGAAGCTTGAGACTTCCCCACCTGTCTGTTTTAAGCCAAAATTAACATATGTTAAGGTTAAGTTAGTATAAGCCAAATTAGCATTAGTAGCATATGAAAACTAAGTTAGTTTAAGGCTAGTTTTATGTAAATACCCCTTGTTAAAGCTACAGGCCAAAGTTAACTCATGCTAGGCAAAGTCAGCACATTCACCACATAACAGGGATCCAGAGATAAAACAAAAGAATTCACTAATTGACAGACTCAGTAAACAAAATACTGAAACCCATGGGTTTGTTTTTTAAAAAAGAAAAGCCTGGCTGGTGACAACAGAATAAAAAAAACCTAAAGGCTCCAGGAAAAGATTAACTATCTTAACTGGGAACTCTTATCTAAAGCAACAGGTAGTTTTCAACTACAAAGAGTTTCTCATCTATGTGCTGTTGACTATAAAAAACTGCTAATAAAACATCCTGTGTTGTCTCCTGAGCTACAAAATCATCATCCTTTCCCATATGGGTAATAGACTCATTGTCTTTTAATATAATATATAGATAGTCCATATATTAACTGTGTCTTTACTTAACAAGACAAGATTTCTATCTAGGCCTTTGTAAACAGCAATGTTGCTGCCCTGGCCCAGGACTAAATTTATCAAGCTGACCTGGGACTAAAGTTATCAAGCTTCCTGCAAGCCCCCTCTTCAAAAGTCCCTGTCCAGTAATGAAGACTTAAGAAAAAATGCACCAGACAAATAGACTCCTTCATTCTGAAAACTGTGTTTGGCTTCACCTGTTCAAACAAGACAGACATCATGTATTATAATCATTGTTCCTGTGCCTTAAATTCTGTTTCATAGAGTAAATCTTTTATTTCCCCCTCACCCCTCCTACTCCTGTAAAACATCCCTCAATAAATACGTGTGTTTGATAGCCGCTAGCGCTGCAGTCTGGAGCTGACTCTGGCTATGGTCGTCTGAGAACATGCTAAGAGGCATTGAGGTATTAGTCTAATTTTGTTCCTAATCACTCATGTCACCTTCCTGTGTATGAGTCTCAACTAACCCACCCCTGCCGAAGCTAGACCCCGGCAAAGAAGATGAATAAATCTCACTTAAATATGCTGGGAGTACCCTGGGCAAAGAAGAAAATGCATCTAGCCAGCTTTGGTACTTTGCAGGTCCCAAGTAACATACACAGTCCTATTATTATTTAATTTCTTGAAGCAACCAGCCCTGAGCATGTCACCAAGCTAAGTTTCACAAGGCCAAGGATTATCTGTTGGTGAAAGTTTACAAGCCTTTCTACACATGTGCTCGCTATTGAAATTCACAGCTATATCTGACTGGAATGGCCTCTGATTCAACCACGTGTGAGAGCCAGGATCTTTAAAAGGGAATTAGCACATTATCTCTTCTGTAGTAAGCCTGCCAAAATTTCTCTCTCAGTTCTATAGTTTAATAGTTCCTGTGTCAGTTGCTAGCCCAAAACTATATATTCTCTGACCATGATGGAAATAAACATGAGTTTAATTTCAAGAGAAATCCTCAAAAATAATTGAATACATGGAAACTAAATAACCTACTCCCATATGATTCCACAACTACCGAAGAAATAAAGACTGAAATCAAATGACTCACGAAAGCCAATGACAATGAGGACATGAGTTTCCATAATCTTTGGGACACTGCTAACGCAGTCATAAGAGGGAAGTTCATAGCAATTAGTGTACATAAGAGGAATGTGGAAAGAAAGCAAATGGATCACCTAAAATAAAGCCTGAGGGAATTGGAAGAGCAAAAGCAAAAAAATTTTAAAAACTCCATGAGAAATGAAATAATAAAAAATGTGAGCAGAAATAAATGAAATAGAAAATAAACAAACTATGCAGAAAATAAATGAAAGTAACAGCTAGTTCTTTGAAAACATAAAATTGATACACCACTAGTGAGACATACTAAAAAGAAGAGAAAAAGAAATCAGGTGAATCAGAGCAGCAATAAAGCAGGCAAAATAACAACAGACATATTAGAAATACAAAACATTATTGGAGGATACTATGAACATCTGTATGCCAAGAAACAAGATAATCTGAATGATATGGACAAATTCCTGGACATATATAATCTAGCAAGATTGAGCCAGGAGGATATAGAAAGTCTGAATAGGCCCACAACAAGCTAGGAGATTGAATCAGTTACAAATAACCTCCCAACAAAGAAAAGCCCTGGGCCTGATGGATTCACCTCTGAATTCTACAAACCTTTCAAAGAAGAGTTAACCTCCATTCTGCTCAAATTATTTCTAAAGATCCAAAAGGATGAATCTCTCCCTAATTCATTCTATCACCCTTATCCTTAAAACAGATAAGGACAGGACAAGAAAGGAATACTATAGACCAATATCCCTGATGAATATAGATGCAAAGATTCTCAACAAGATACTAGCAAATCATATCCAACAACTTATAAAAAAGACTGTACATCATGATCAGGTAGGCTTTATCCCAGGAATGCAAGGTTGGTTCAACATATGCAAAACCATAAATGTAATACACCCATATTAACAGGAAGAAAGATAAAAAACATATGGTCATATAAATTGATGCAGAAAAAGCATTTGATAAGATACAACATCCCTTCATGATCAAGACTCTCAGCAAAATCGGCATAGAAGGATCATTATTTAACACAATAAAAGCTATCTATGAAAAACCCATAGCAAACATCATCCTCAATGGAAAAAAGCTGAAAGCTTTTCCACTAAAAATGGGTACAAAAGAAGGATGTCCACTTTCTCTACTCCTCTTCAATATAGTACTGGAAGTCCTCACCAACGCAATCAGAAAAGAGGAAAAAATAAAAGGCATTCAAATAGGAAAAGAAGAGGTGAAACTCTCTCTATTTGCAGATGACATGATTGTATACATTGAAGACCTAATGGTTTCCATGAAAAAAATTCTGGAAGTAATACATGAATACAGTAACGTTGCATGTTACAAAATTAATATGCAGAAATCTATAGCATTTCTGTATATGAACAACAGGCAGACTGAGATAGAAGTGAAAAAAGTTATTCCATTTACCATAGCCACAAAAAGTATAAGATACTTAGGTATAAATCTAACCAAAGAAGTAAAAGACCTCCACAAAGAAAACTGTGAGAAGATAAAAAAGAAATTGAAAATGATACAAGAAAGTGGAAGGATATACCATGTTACTGAATTGGAAGAATTAATATAATCAAAATGGCAATTCTACCCAAATTAATCTACCTATTTAATGCAATGCCAATCAAAGTACCAGACACATTCTTCACAGATCTAGGAAAGACAATCATAAAGTTTGTCTGGAATCATAAAAGACCCCATATGGCCAAAACAATTTTGCACAAGAAGAGTGGAGTGGGTGGCATCTCACACCCTGACCCAAAAATAGACTATAAAACTGTGGTCATCAAAAAGCATGGTATTGGCAGAAAAAACAGACAGGTGGACCAATGGAACAGAATACAGTCCCCAGAAATAAATTTGCAAACATACAGTCAACTGATTTTTGACAGGGGGTACCAGTAAATCCAATGGGAAAAGGAAAATCTCTTCAGCAAATGGTGCTGAAAATACTGGATTTCCACTTGCAGAAAGATGAATCTGAACCCCTTTCTCTCACCTCTGACAAATATTAAGTCAAGCTGGATCAAAGATCTAAATCTAAGACCTCAAACTATAAAACTGCTCCTGGAAAACACCAGGGAATCTCTGGTAGAAATTGGAGTAGGCAAAGACTTTTTAAATAAGACCCCCAAAGCACAGTCTATAATCCCCGAAATAGACAAGTGGGATTACATCAGACTAAGAAGTTTCTGCATGGCAAAGGACACAGTAATAAGTGTGAATAGACATACCTTAGAATGGTAAAATATTTTTGTGAACTATGCGTCAGATAAGGGACTGATAACCAGAATTCACAAGGAACTCAAGCAGCTGTTCTGAAAAAAGACGATCAATCCTATTAAAAGATGGGAGAATTACTTGAAGAAAATCACTCTCTAAAGATGACATATGAATAGCTAAAAGGCATATGAAAATATGTTCAACCTCCCTCATTGTAAGGGAAATGCAGATCAAAGCAATGAAATATCACCTAACCCCAATCAGAATGACTAAGGTTAAAAAAAAAAAAAAAAAAAAAAAAAAAAAGGGATAAGTGCTGGCAGGGGTGTGGTGAAAGGGGAACTCTCTTACACTGCTTGTGGGAATGTAAATTGTTCCAACCACTGTGGAGAACAATTTGGAGATTCCTCAAAAATCTGCAACTATAACTACCATATATCCAGCAATCCCACTCCTTGGTATCTACCCAATGGACAGAAGAATACTTAATTGGAAAAGTACTTGCACATCAATGTTTATTGCAGCACTATTCACAATTATTAAGTCATGGAAAGTGGAAGAATATGGAAGATTTACTGCTCAGTGAAGCAAGCCAGGCTATGAAGGAGAGGCATTGCATGTTTCCACTTAATATATACTGAGTGTGTCCACACTCTATGACTAAAACTAATTGACTAAAGGATATAGAAACACAATATATAGATGTAAATACCAGATAATAGTGTGTGTGAAAGAGGAGGGTCTGAGGAAGGACATTTATAAGAAAAATAGGGAGGCAAAGCATTAATGGCTCAAAGAAATGTGGTATTATCTGTTGAAGATATTTTGTGGTTTTATCAACTGTACTAGGGAGAAATGTTCACCTGTTGAAATATCCCTCTTGTAAGACAAATAATAATGTGATTGAATGTATAAAATAAAATAAAATAAAACAAAATAAAATAAAATAAAATAAAATAAAATAAAATAAAATAAAGAGATGATCCTGGAACTCAGATGGAAAAGAGACTAACCTCTCCAGAAATACAGAAAGGGTCTCTGTTCTACATGAATTAGGCAGAGCCGAAAATAATAAAGATATTTTAATAAGAAAGAAAAATGAGAGCAACTTTGAAGGCCCCCAGCTAGGGTTCCTTCCTTCCAGATCCCAGTGCTAGTCAGGTAGGAAAACCCTCTCCCTCTTGTTCTCTTCTGTACTCTCTAATTATTTTCTCTTTTAAAATACAGCTTTCTCTCCTCTTCCTTGTGCCTTTCTGTTGCTAATTTGTCTCTTATTACTTCACCTAGGATCGAATCTCTGCAGGCATCTGCATCTCTGCCTTTGCTGCCCTTTCCATAGGGTGCACTTACATGCCGCTTGGTTTTCATTTTAACTCAACTTTATTTTTACAAATGTGTTTTCTGCTTTTTTCTCCTCTCTTTGTTCTAGTTCTTTTCTTTCTTCGGTTTTGTTTTTTTGTTTTGTTTTGTTTTGCGTTTTCTTGTTGTTTCTGTTTCTTACTTTCTTTCTCTTTACACTTAATTGGTTTTACTGTTCAGCCCTTACCCACTGCCTAGAGAAATCTAGGTGCATTGTAGATAAATATCTGAATACTGTGAGGCTTAAAGAATTATTTTCTCCTCGCTATAATGGTTGTTAAAAGAGTTAAACTCCCCCCTTCATACATATGACTTCAAAACTCATCCTGTGATTACCATACTGGAGGACACAGTAGAAGGGAGAAAACGGCACCACATCATTTCACAGTAAGGGAAACAAACTAGGTGCATATTAACTAAACATCTGAATATTGTGAGATTTATAGAATTCTTTGTCCCTCACTGTATTGATTATAAAAAGAGTAAAACTCCCCTTCATAAATCCAATTTCAAAACTTCTCCTGTGATTCCCGCACTGAAGGACACAGTAGAAGGAAGAAAATAGTACTGAATTATTTCACAGCAAAAGGAAACACACGAGCTCACAGAGAATCCTTCTGCAACAAATTAACCAAACATGAATGCATTACCAAATTACTAAAAATTGGAGAAGAGCCTCGAAGGTAAGAGAATCAATTAATACATCTCCAGCAAGGGAACACTGTAACTTATCTCCAAGTAGGAAAAAATTAGAAGACATAACCTAAATGTCAGAAAAATAATTTAAAATATTCATGGGAACAAAATTCTATGAGATGAAAGAAAAAAGAGTTAGAGAGCTTCAAGAGATTAGGAAGTCCTTCCATGATATAAAAGAAGAATTATACACCATAAAAAAGAATCAAGTGGAACTGTTAGATACGAAGGCTGTAATACAGGAAATCAAAACCTCCCTTGAAAGTATTAAAAGCAGGTTAGACCATGCAGAAGATCAAATCTCAGAAGTAAAAGACAAAACCTCTGACCAAGAAAAAATTATGAAAAATACTGAGAAAATAATGAAGGAAAACACAAAAGAAATACTAGATAACATGAAACGCTCAAACATACAAATAATTAGTATCACAGAAGATGAAGAAATGAATAAGGACATTAATAATCTAGTCCACAGAATCCTGGAAGAAAACTTTCCAAGTCTAGAGAAGCACTCAAACATTCAAACCGAATAAATACAAAGAACCTCAAATAAAATCAATTTAAGAAGATCTCCACAGCACATCATAGCCAGATTGGCCAAAACCACACATAAAGACAAGATACTAAGATTAGCAAGAGAGAAATGTCAAGTCACTTACAAATTCTTGCTACTACTAGACCTCTCATTGGATACAATGCAAGCAAGGAAGAATGGGGAAATGTATTCAAAATGTTAGATGAAAACAATTTCAACCATGAAAACTATACCTGGCAAGATTATACTTCATATATGAAAAAAGATAAAAACATTTTAGGATAAACAAAACCTGAAAAAATGTACCAACTCCAGACTAGCTCTTCCACAAATTCTGAAGGGAGTACTATACCAAGAAAACTAAAGACAGACAGACAACAATAAGAGAACAAAAATCAACCAAGTATATGACTAACTTAATGATAAGGACAAGTCTGGAAATATAGATATTTAAGTTGAATGTTAATGGATTAAATTCTCCAATCAAAAAATCTGCAAATAGAACTACCATATGATCCAGTAATCCCACTCCTTGGTATCTACCCAAAGGACAGAAGAATACTTAATCAGAAAAGTGCTTGCACATTGATGTTTATTGCAGCACTATTCACAATTGCTAAGTCATGGAAACAACCCACATGCCCATGAACAGATGAATGGATAAAAAAACTGTGGCACATATACTCAATGGAATACTATTCAGCCATAAAAATACAACAAAACCCTGGCTTTTGACAGGAAGTGGATGAATATGGAAGATTTACTGCTAAGTGAAGCAAGCCAGGCTATGAAGGAGAGGCATTGTATATCCTCAATTAATATATACCAAGTATCCGCACTCTATGAATGAAACTAATTCACTAAAGAATATAGAAACACAGTATATAGATGTAAATACCAGATATAGTATGTGTGCAAGAGGAGGGTCTGAGGAAAGACATTTAGAAGAAAAATAGAGAGGCAAAGTATTAATGTCACAAAGAAATGCGGTATTATCTATTGAAGATATATTGTAGTTTTATCAACTGTACTAGGGAGAAATGTTTACCTGTTGAAATATCCATTTTGTAAGACAAATAATAATGTGATTAAATATATGGAAGAAAATGAAATGAAAATAAATAAATAAATAAATTCAAAACAAAAAAAAACAAACAAAAAAACATTTTATCAAATGCTTTTCTACATTGATTGATATAATCATATTGTTTTTATTTTTCCTTTTGTTAATGTTATATATTACATTTATTGTTTTGTGTAGGTTGAACCATCCTTACATCCCTGGAATAAAGCTTACTTGATGTAAAAAAAAATCCATTTTATAAGGCAAATAATAATGTGATTGAAAATATAAAAGAAAATGAAATGAAAATAAATTAATTAATTAATAATAATAAAATAAATAAATTCTCCGATCAAGAGACACAGAATGGGTGAATTCATTAAAAATCAGAAACTCTCCATCTACTTGTTTTCTTTCTATCTCTGTCTCTCAATCTCCTTCTCCCTTTCCCTCAAAATATTTCTATCTTATATATATGTATTTTTTTAAAATCTGTAGGTTGTGTCTCTTGACTCTGACCTCTCCGTTCTCTTGCTAATTTCAGAATCCATGTGCACCTAAGGTGGGCTTTCCCTGCCCCTTTAACAGGAAAAAATCTCTGCTCCAAACCTCTCCTTCCAGCCCAACATTCAGTGAAAGGCCAGACTCCATGTGCATTTGAGGTGGGCTTTCCCTGCCACTTTAATGAGAAAAAGCCTCTGCTCCAAACATCTCCTTCTGGCCCAACACTCAGTGAAAAGCCAGAATGGAGCAAGTAACATATAATCAGATGACCAGATGACCAGAAACCACCACCACAGAGGCACAAGAAATATGGGGAATTAAGAAAATATCTCTCTCCCAAGGGGAAAGAATAGCACTTCTTCTTCCACAGACAGTACAATGGAACTCCTGGAAATGTCAGATAAATATTTTAGGACATACATAGTGACAGAGCTAACAGAAATGCAAGAGAAGAGAGACAACGAACTCCAGGAGATGCAGGAGAAAAGAGGAAATGAATTCCAGGATATGAGAAAGTTCTTCCACAATCTGAAAGAGGAAATACACACCATAAAAAAGAATCCAACGGAACTGTGAGAGATGAAGATTGTAATACAGGGAACTGAAACCTCCCCTGAAAGTATTAAAAGCAGATTAGATCATGCTGAAAATCTAATCTTAGATGTAGAAAATAGAACCTCTGCCATAGAAGAAATTCACCAAAAAGACTAAGAAAATAACCTAAAAAATGAGAACAACATACAAGTAATAATAGATACCATTAGATGCCCAAACATCTGTATAATCAGTATCTTAGAAGGTGAAGAAACTAATTAGAGCATTGATAATGTATTCCATGAAATCCTGCAAGAAAACTTTCCAAACCTAGGGAGGCATTATTCAGACCCAAGATATACAAAAGCCCCATATAGAATCCACCCAAGCAGATCTTCTCCAAGGCACATCATAGCCAGATTGACTAACAGCCATAGACAGAGATAAGATACAAAAATTGGCTAGAGAAAAACGTCAAGTTACTTTCAAACGATATCCCATCAGGCTAACATTGGATGTCTCATTGGAAATAATAATAAATAATAAATAAGCAAGGAAAAAACCTGGAAAATATATTCAAAATGTTCAGTGAAAAACAATTTCAACCAAAAATACTGTATCCAGCAAGATTACCCTTCATGTGGGAAGAAAAAATAAAAACATTCCCAGATAAACAAAACCTGGAATAATTTACCAACACTAGACCAGTTCTTTGACATGTTCTGAAGGAAGTACTATAGCAGGAAAACTAAAGACAAACAAGTAAGAGAACAATAAATGACCAAGAGAAAAGCCAAGTAAATGGTAGAGACAAGTTCTAAAATATCAGTAATAACATTGAATGTTAGAAAGACCAGACAACAGTAACACTGCAAATTCAGCAGAAGAGATTACATGAGACAGAACTGCTGAAACAGAATTCAATTGCTTTTTTCTAAAACATTACTGATTTTCTTCTATGCTTTATCTTCCATATTTAGGAATTTTTGTTTTCTATTGAGTTGTTGAGCTCAGCAATGTGTTAAAGAATTTTTATAATTTAAACATAAACATTTCTCACTTCCTGACCCTTTTTAAATTGGAAAATTGGGACCAGCAGTTAGTGTAATGGCTATGTCACTGGACTCCCACGTAGTCAACCGCGGTTCGCGTCCCGGACCCGGTGGCTTAAACTCAGGCCGGGTGCGTGTGCGTGCGTGCCCAAGATCCCGGGAGGAGAATGGAGGAGAAGGGATTGCGGCATGGCCATCCCCCCTGGGGGGTGATTTCCTGCTTTCTGTCTCTCTGTCTCTCTCTGTCTGTCTGGCGAGCGCACGCGCCCTATAGCAAAAACCTCTCCAAAAAAAAAAAAAAAAGAGATTGGAAAATATTTGTGAGCATTCTTATTTTGTGGCAGAATGTTTATTTGCATAAGTTCAATAATAAAATAGTATCTGTTGCCTTGCATAAGAAATTGAATTCTTACAAGATTTTGTGCAAATAACAGACAAAATTGAGATTAACCTATTTTTTTTCGCAAATAATTTAGTTCATACCTCTCTTTATTAAAAGGGGAATAAAGGGAGAGAAAAAAAATTGTTTCAGAAGAAAATTACAGTGCACTTGTCACTAGATTCTAGTATTGTTCATACTTTTAGATCTTTTTTGAATCAATAAAGTGTGAAAAAAAGTTTAATGTGGAAGGGTGGGAGGGAAAAGGGGAAGGAAAAAATGGGTAAAAGTATGCTTAATTGACAGAAAATGGAAAGCTAATTGCTGATGATAATGTATATAGTATTATCCTAATCTTGACTGATATGCAAGGTTTTTGTGTTGAAAAAATGTATACTATAAAGACATGTGATAAAATGTATATTAAAATAAATATGTAAATAAATGAATGAATAAATAGAAAGCGTTCATCTGCTGCCTACAAGAAACACATCTCATGGATAAAGACATAAATAGATTAAAAATAACGGGCTGGAAAAAGGTATTCCATGCCAATAGAAACCAGAAAAGAGCTGGAGTCACTATACTGATTTAGGCCAAAATAAGATGTAAAACAAAAACCGTAAGAAGAGACAAAAAAAAATTATATAGTAGTAAAAGGGCTAATTCATCAAGAAAATAAAATGCTTAGAAATATCTATGCACTCAACTCAGGAACAGTCAAATATGTAAAGGAAAGACTGCTAGATCTAAAAGGAGACATAGATTGTAACACACCAAGTGTAGGAGATCTCAACACCCCATTATCTCCTTCACACAGATCTATGAGACAAAAAATAAACAAAAAGATTCAGGACCTAAATGATGCCATATATCAGATGGACTTGACAGATATCTATAAAGCTTTCCACCCCCAAAACACAAAATATATATTTTTCTCAGCCCTGCATGGTATCTTCTTGAAAACTGACCTGGAATAAAGCCTACCTGATCATGATGTATAAGCTTTTTTATAAGTTGTTGGATACGATTTGCTAGTATCTTGTTGAGAATCTTTGCATCTATATTCATCAGAGATATTGGTCTATAGTTTTCCTTCCTTGGTCTGTCCTTATCTGTTTTAAGGATAAGGGTGATAGAGGCTTCATAAAATGAATTAGGGAGAGATTCACCCTTTTAGATCCTTAGAAATAACTTGAGCAGAATGGGGGTTAACGCTTCTTTGAATGTTTTGTAGAATTCAGAGGTGAATCCATCAGGCCCAGGGCTTTTCTTTGTTGGGAGGTTATTTATTACTGACTCAATCTCCTGACTTGTTATGGGTCTATTCAGACTTTCTATATCCTCCTGGATCAATCCAGGTATATTATACATGTCCAGGAATTTGTCCATCTCATCCAGATTATCTTGTTTCTTGGCATACAGATGTTCATAGTATCCCCTAATAATGTTTTGTATTTCTACTATGTCTGTTGTTATTTTGCCTGCTTCATTGCAGATCTGATCCACCTGGTTCCTTTCTCTCTTCTTCTTAATAAGTCTCGCTAGTGGTGTATCAATTTTGTTTATCTTTTCAAAGAACCAACTTTTATTTTCATTTATTTTCTGTGTAGTTTGTTCATTTTCTATTTCATTTATTTCTGCTCACATTTTTATTATTTCCTTTCTCCTGGAGTTTTTTGGATATTTTGTGGTTGCTTTTCCAGTTCTCTGAGGCATGGCATTAGGTGATCCATTTGTCTTCTTTCCATCTTCCCCTTATGTGCACTAATTGCTATAAACTTCCCTCTTATGACTGCTTTAGCAGCGTCCCAAAGATTATGGAAACTTGTGTCCTCATTGTCATTGGCTTCCATGAATCTTTTGATTTCAGTCTATTTCTTCAGTAGTTGTGGAGTCATTCAGGTGTAGGTTATTTAGTTTCCATGTATTTGAGTATTTTTAAGGATTTCTCTTGAAATTAAACTCAAGTTTAATTCTATCATGGTCAGAGAGGATGCTGGATATAGCTTCTATGTCTTTTGATCTGTAGCAGCTTGCTTTGTGCCCTATGATGTGGTCAGTCTTCGATAAGCTTCCATGTCGGGGTGAGAAAAAAAGTGTATTTCATGGGTTTTGGATGCAAAGTTCTATAAATGTTTGTTAAGTCTATTTAATTTATGGTATCATTTAGATCATTTATCTCTTTACTTATTTTTTGTCTAGATGGTCTGTCCAGAGCAGATAGTGCAATGTTGAGGTATCCAACAATTAGTATGTTGCAGTCTAACTCCCCTTCTAGATCTAACAGTCTTTCCTTCACATATTTGGGTGTTCCTGTGTTAGGCACATAGATATTAATTAGCATTGTATCTGCCTGATCGATTGATGCTTTTACTACAATATATTGCCCTTCTTTGTCTCTTTGAACAGATTATTTTTAAAGCCTATTTTGTCAGAAATTAGTATCATGACTCCAGCTCTTGTTTGGTTCCCATTTGCATGGAAGACTTTTCCAACCCTTCAATTTCAGTCTTTGTATGTCTTTATCCATGAGGTGAGTTTCTAGTAGGCAACAGATAGAGGTTTTCTGTTTTTTTTTTTTAATCCATTCAGCCAGTCTGTGTCTCTTGATTGGAGAATTTGATCCATTAACATTCAATGGTATTATCGATGTTACTGGACCTGTCCCGACGTTTAAGTTGGCTATTGCTTTCTTGTCATTTACTCCTTTGTTTCTGGCTGTTACTTCTTTAGTTTTCCTAGAACAGTACTTTCTTCAGGATTTCTTAGAGAACTGGCCTGGTATTTGCAAATACTCTCAGGTTTTCTTTGCCTGAGAAAATTTTAATCTTTTTTCCAATATGAATGATAACCTTGCAGGATATAATAATCGTGGTTGAAATTGTTTCTCTCTTAACACTTTCAATATATCTTTCCAGGAATGCAAGGTTGGTTCAATATACTCAAAATCATAAATGTAATATGCCATATTAAGAGGAAGAAAGATAAAAAACATATGGTCATATCGATTGATACAGAAAAAGAATTTGATAAGATACAACATCCCTTCATGATCAAGACACTCAGCTAAATCGGCATAGAAGCATCATTTCTCAACACAAAACTATCTATTAAAAACCCATAGTGAACTTCATCCTCAATGGAGAAAAGCTGAAAGCTTTTCCACTAAAACTGGGTACAAGACAAGGATGCCCACTTTCTCCACTTCTCTTCAGTATAGTACTGGTAGTCCTTGCTGCTGCAATCAGAAAAGAGGAAAAAAATAAAAGTCATTCAAATAGGAAGAGAAGAGATAAAACTCTAATTAGTTGCAAGTGACATGATTGTATACATAGAAGACCCAATGGTTCCCATGAAAAAATTTCTGCAAGTAATACATGAATACAGTAAAGTTGTAGGATACAAAATTAATACCCAGAAATCTACACCATTTCTATATACGAAAAATTGGCAGATTGAGATAGAACTGAAAAAAGTTGTTCCATTTTTCATAGCCACAAAAAGTATAAGATACTTAGGGAAAAATCTAACCAAAGTAGTTAAAGACCTCCACAAGAAAAAACTATGAGAAGATAAAAAAAGAAATTGAAAACAACACAAAACAGTAGAAGTATATCCAATGTTCCTGGATTGGGAGAATTAATATAATCAAAATGTCAATTTTACCCAAATTAATCTACATATTTAACGCAATGCCAATCAAAGTACCAGACACATTCTTCACAGATCTAGAAAAGACAATTATAAAGTTTGTCTGGAATCATAAAAGACCCTGTATTGCCAAAGCAATTTTGCACAAGAAGAGTGGAGTGGATGGCATCTCACTCCCTGACCAAAAATAGACTACAAAGATGTGCTAATCAAAAAGCATGATACTGACACAGAAACAGACACGTGGACCAATGGAACAGAACAGAGTCCCCAGAAATAAATGCCCAAACATAAAATCAACTGATTTTTGACAGGGAGTACCAGTCAATCCAGTGGGAAAAGGAAAACCTCTTCAGCAAATGGTGCTGGCAAAACTGGATCTCCACTTGCAGAAAGATGAATCTGAACCCCTACCTCTCACCTCTGACAAATATCTAGTCAAGGTGGATCAAAGATCTAAATCTAAGACCTCAAACTGTAAAACTGTTCCTGGAAAACACTGGGGAAACTCTGGGAGACATTTGGGTAGGGAAAGACTTCTTAAATAAGATCCCGAAAGCACAGTCGATAATCCCCAAAATAGACAGGTGGGATTACATCAGACTAAGAAGTTTCTGCATGGCAAAAGAAACAGTAATTAGTGTGAATAGACAGCCCCCAGAATGGGAAAATATTTTTGTAAAGTATGCATCAGATAAGGGACTTATAACCAAAATACACAAGGAACTCAAGCAATTGTTCGGAAAAAAGTTAATCAATCCTATTAAAAGATGGGAGAATGAGTTGAAAACACCACTCTCTAAAGATGACATACCAATAGCTTAAAGGCATATGAAAATATGTTTAACATCCCTCATTCTAAGGGAAATGCAGATCAAAATTACAAGGAGATACCACCTAACCCCAGTCAGAATGACTAAGATTAAAAAACAAAAAATGATAAGTGCTGGGTGGGTGTGGTGAAAAGGTAACTCTCTTATACTGCTGGTGGTAATGTAAATTGGTCCAGCCACCGTGGAGAACAATTTGGAGATTTCTCAAAAATCTCCAAATAGAACTACCATTTATTCAGCAATTTCACTCCTTGGTATCTACCCAATGGACAGAGACTACTTAATCGGAAAAGTGCTTGCACATCGATGTTTATTGTGGCACTATTCACAATTGCTAAGTCATGAAAACAACCCAAATGCCCACGAACTGATGAATGGATAGAAAAACTGTGGCATATATACTCAATGGAATACTATTCAGCCATAAAAATACCCTGGCTTTTGACAGGAATTGGATGAATATGGAAGATTTACTGCTGAGTGAAGCAAGCCAGGCTAGGAAGGAGAGGCATTGTATGTCCCTACTTAATATATACCGAGTGTGTCCACACTCTATGACTGAAACTAATTGACTAAAGGATATAGAAACATAGTATATAGATATAAATACCAGATATAGTGTGTGTGAAAGAGGAGGGTCTGAGGAAGGACATCTGGGGGAGGGGCAGGGAGGCAAAGCATTAATGGCACAAAGAAATGTGGTATTATCTATTGAAGATATTTTGTAGTTTTATCAACAGAACTAGGGAGAAATGTTCACCTATTGAAATATCCATTTTGCAAGACAAATAATAATGTGATTGAATGCATAAAAGAAAATGAAATGAAAAAATAATAAAAAAAAGAAAACTGACCACTTGATAAGGCACAAAACTAGCCTTTACAGATTGAAAGGGATAGAATCTATATCCAGCATCTTCTCTGACAATGATCGAATTAACTTGATATTAAACTCAGGAAATATTCCTTGAAAATACACAAATACATGGAAACTAAATAAACTACTTTTGAATGACTTCATGACTATGGAAGAGATTAAGAAAGAAATCAAAAAATTCATGGAAACAAATTATATGAATGCACAAGCTTCCCAAATATATTGGACACTGCAAAAACAGTAATAAGAGGGAAGTTCACAGCAATTAGTGCACATAAGAAAAAGATGGAAAGGAGGCAAAAGGACAACCTGACGTCATGCTTGAGGGAATTAGAAAAACAAAAACAAAAATATCCAAAACATGTCAGGGGAAAAGAAATAATAAAGATTAGAGCAGAAATAAAGGAAATAGAAAACAAAATATATGGAAAATAAATGAAAATAAAACCTGGTTCTTTGAAAAGATAAACAAGATTGACACACCATTAGCTAGAATACTTAAGAAGAGACAAAGGAACCTTATAAATCAATTTGCAATAAATCAGGCAACATTACAACAAACATAATAGAAATACAAAGCATCATGAGAGGATACTGAGTACGCCAACAAGGAGAAAACTGGATTGAGATGAACAAATTCCTGGATATATATATTCTACCAAGATTGACTCAGGAGAACATAGAAGTATGAATAGACCCATAACATGCAGTGAGATTTAATCAATAATAAATAATCTTCCAATAAAGAAAAGTCCAGGACCCGATGGCTTCACTGATGAATTTTACAAAAACTTAAAGAAGAGGTAACCCCATTTTACTCAAACTGTTTCTAGAGATCCAAAAGGAAGGAACCCTTCCAAATTCATTCTATGAAGCCTCCATCTCCCTCATTTCCAAAACAGATAAGGATACAACAAAAAAAGAAAACTACACAACTGTGGAGAGAAAAGGATAACTACAGACCTATATCTCTGCATCTGATGAATATAGATGCAAAAATTCTCAAAAAGATACTTGCTAACTGTATTCAACAGTATATAAAAAAGATTATTCATCACAATGAGGTAGAATTTATTCTAATGATGCAAGTATGGATCAACATAAGCAAAACTAAAAATGTAATATACCGTAAGAACACAAAGAAAGATAAAAACTATATGATCATTTCAATTGATGCAGAAAAACCCTTTGACGAAATATATTCCTTCATGATTAAGACTCTCAGGAAAATTGGCATAGAAGGATCACTGCTCAACATAATAAATGCCATCTATGAAAAACTATACTGAATGGAGAAAAGCTAAAAGCTTTTCCACTAAAAACTGGTAGTGGACAAAGCTGCTCACTCTCTCCACTCCTATTCAATATAGAACTGTAAGTCCTAGTCAATGCAATCAGACAAGAGAATAAAATAAAAGGCATTCCAATACAGAAAGAAGAGTTGCAACTATCTCTGTTTGCAGGTGACATGATGATATACACAGAAGACCCAATAATACCCACGAAAAATTGCTGGAAGTAGTAAGTCCATACAGTAAAGTGGCAGGATACACAATTAACTTACAAGGGACCAGCAGTTAGCGTAATGGCTATGTCGCTGGACTCCCATGTAGTCAACTGTGGTTCGAGTCCCAGACCTGATGGCTTAAACTCACACCAGGCATGTGTGCATGCGTGCACAATATCCCAAGAGGAGAATGGAGGAGAAGGGATTGCAGCGTGGCCATCCCCCCTGGGGGGGTGATTTCTCGCTTTCTGTCTCTCTGTCTCTGTCTTTCTGGTGAGTGCACATGCCCTATAGCAAAGACCACTACAAGAAGAAAAAAAATTAACTTACAAAAATCCATAGCATTTCTATGTACAAACAACAAGCAGACAGAGACAGAACTGAAGAAAGTAATCTCATTTACCATAGCCACAAAAGTATAAAATAACCTAAGAATAAAACTAACCAAGGAACTCAAAGACCTCTATAAAAAACTATGAAAATTTTTAAAAAGTTATCAAAAATGACACAAAAAGTGGAAGCACATCCCATGTTCCTGAATCGGCAGAATGAATATAATCTAAATGGCAATCCTATTCAAATTAATATATATATTTAACGCAATACCTATAAAATTACAAGAGACATTCTTCACAGATCCAGAAAAGATTAACATAGAATTTGTCTGGAAGCATAAAAGACCCCATGGGACCAGCAGTTGGTGCAACGACTATGTCACTGGACTCCCAAGTAGTCCACCGCAGTTCAAGTCCCACACCTGATGGCTTAAACTCATGCCCAGCACTTGTGCGTGTATGCCCAAGATCCTGAGAGGAGAATGGAGGAGAAGGGATTGTGGTGTGGCCATCCCCACTGGGGTGTGATTTCTCACTTTCTGTCTCTCTGTCTTTCTCTGTCTGTCTAGCGAGCATGTGTGCCCTACAGCAAAAACTTCTTAAAAAAAAAAGCCTTTAATGTTAAAGCAATCTTAAGCAAAAAGAATAGAATGGGTGGCATCTCACTTCCTGATCCCAAAATTGTGATCATCAAAACACCACGGTACTGGCCTAAAAACAGACATGATGACCAATGGAAAAGAAACCCCAGAAATAAACACCAAAGCATACAGCCAACTGACCTTTGACAAAGGGTACCAGTCAATCCACTGGGAAAAGGAAAACCTCTTTAGAAAATGGGGCTGGAAAAACTGGGTTTCTACCTGCAAAAGATTAATCTGGGGACCAGCAGTTGGCATAATGGCCATGTCGCTGGACTCCCATGTAGTCGACCATGGTTCAAGTCTCAGACCTGGTGGATTAAACTCACACCGGGCACATGTGGTGCATGCCCAAGATCCTGAGAGGAGAATGGAGAAGGGATTGTGGCATGGCTTTCCCTTCTTGTGGGGGGGGGTGATTTCTTTCTTTCTATCTCTCTGTCTCTCTCTGTCTTTCTGGCAAGCTCACGTCCTCTATAGCAAAAACCTCTGAAAAAGAAAAAAAAAGATTAGTCTGAACCCCTATCTGTCACCATTGACAAAAATCAACTCAAAGTGGATCAAAGATCTAAACCTAAGACTCAAACTATAAAAATAATAGTGGAAAACACTGGGGAAACTCTGGGAGACATTGAGATAGGTAAAAACTTTAAGCAAGACCCCAAAACACAGGCAGTAAGCCCCAAATCAGACAGGTGGGATTGCATCAGATTAAGAAGTTTCTGCACAGCCAAGGACACAGTAATTAGTGTGAATCAATACTCCCTCATAATGGGAGAAAATTTTTGTAAACTATGTCTCAGATAAGGGACAGATAATCAGAATACACAGGGAACTCAAGCAATGTACCCAGAAGAAAAAGATTAACCCCAATTAAAAGGTGGCAAAATGAGCTGAAGAAACAATTCTCTTAAGAAGACATATGAACAGTCAAAAAGCATATGAAAAAAAATGCTCAACATTTCTCATCATAAGGGAGATGTAGACCAAAAGCACAATGATATACCATCTAACCCCAGTCAGAATGGCAAAGATTAAAAGAAAAAGGGCAAATGCTGGACGGGATGTGATGAAAGGGAAACTTTCCTACATTGTTGACCAGAATGTAAATTTGTAAATTGGTCCAGTCACTATGGAGAACAATATGGAGGTTCCTCAAAGACCTTCAAATAAAACTACCATATGATCCATCAATTCCACTCCTGGGTATGTACTCAAAGGACAGGAGAATGCTTAGTAGAAAAAGTGTTTGCACAACTATAGTTATTGCAGCATTATTCACTATTGTTAAGACATTAAACCTACCCAAATATTCACAAAGAGATGAGTAGATTTAAAAAGTGTGGCACATATACTCCATGGAATACTATTTAGCCATAAAAAAACCCTCTGGCATGAAAGTGGATGAACATGGAAGGTTTACTGCTGAGTGAAGCAAGTCATGCTATGAAACACATACCGACTTTCTACACTGTATGGTAGACTTAAAGATTGGAGGACTTAAAAGCATTAAAAATTGTTATGGACACTGAGTACAAAGCGGAAGGAGAGCAGGAGAGGGGAAGAGTGCAGGAAGGGAAACTTGGGAAAAAAATGGAGAAGTAATACATTTGTCAGACACAGATATGATTTACGGCCTGTTGAGGATGTCTCATACAGTATTCTCAACTCACCTGATGTGTGGCTTATATCATGTTGGGTAAAATCTCTTTATAATCTAAATGATGTATAGTGATTGAATGTATAAATAATAATAATAAATCATAAAAAATTTAAAATAAAACAAAACAAAACAAAAATAAATGTCAAAGGGTAAATATGTACAAAAAGTCCAAACAGCCTGCTTTTTTTCTTTCATTTTCTTTTTTTTAATATATTCAACCACTGACTATAAATACACTTTGTAAAATAAAATTTCCCAGTGTGAATGCACTGTATGTTAGTCCAGTTAAAGATGTTATCATAAACAATTTTCCATTTTTGTGTCCCTTAAATGTTTTGTTTCTTTCTTTTTCCCCTTGATTGTCTTCTGCTCATTCTTCCTCATTTCCTATCTTTCTCCGACACTGTAAGCCATATTTTTAATCTCTCTCTTCTTCATCTTTTATTTTGTTGATTTTCTATTACTCCTTACCACATAGGACTGCCCCCAGCTCTCCAGTAGAGCCCAGTCGCATCTCCTGTCCCCTGGCCTGAAAGGGATACTTAGGCATGGCCAGTCACTACCCCCAGGCCCAGCTCTAGAATCGACCCCAACCCATCTTCCCTATCTCTAGAGACACCCTCTATTAGAAAGGTAGGCAGCTATTCTTATTTCTCCTCTTTCTTTTCTTAATTTCTTACTTCTCCTTACCACACAGGACTGTCCCCCAATCTCCAGCAAAGCCTAGTCCCATCTTCTGTCCCCTGGACTGAAAGGGATAGTTAAGCAAGACCAGGCACTGGCCCCAGCCCCAGCTCCAAGCTCTCTCCCACCCACCTCCCACAATCCTAGAGTCCTTTTCTGTTAGAAAGGTAGGCAGCATTTTTTCCACTCTTATTCTTTCTTTTCTTAATTTCCTACTTCTCTTTACTCACTGGACTTCCCCCAGCATTCCAGCAGATCCCAGTCCCATCTCCTGTACCCTGGCAAAATGACGCACTTTGCTTGCAAGTGGCACATGATTGTTCTTTATTCTCTTTAATTCTCTATTTTCTTCTCTCTTATATTGTCAACTCATCCTCATCCTCTACCCACCCAGAGGTACTAAACAGGTCATGAATCACAGTTTTCAATTACCCTTGTATTGTGAGGCCCCCTGGGATCCTTCCTTTTACCGAACCACCTGCGATAAAGGAGAAAATTATCTTTAGTTATCTGAATAGAAGATTCCCCTGTGGAGAACACACAGCTAAATACAGCAGAAGAGAGATTTTTGCACACACCAGTCCACAGCAAAAGTGAAGCACACTTGTTCCCAGTAGAAGAAACAGTCTCCAAAAAGGTATCCAAAAGTGAATTCATCTCTGAATGGCTAGAAGTAGAAGAAGACCCTAAGGTCTGAATAAACCAAGAAATATATCTCCATCAGAAGAACACAATAACTCTATTCCATCTCTTGACAAGATAGAAGAAGTTAACAAAATGTCAGAGAAAGAATTTAGAACATTCATGGTGAAAAAACTATGAGTTGCAACAGAAAAGAGACAATGAACTACAGAAGATTCGTAAGACCTTCCATGATATGAAAGTAGAAATGGACAGTATAAGAAATAATCACATGGAACTATTAGAGACAAAGTCTGTAGTATAGGAAATCAAAAACTTTCTCAAAAGTATTAAAAGTTGATTAGACAATGCTGACGATTGAATCTCAGACATAGAAGATAAAACCTAAGACCTAGGCAAAAAAAGAAAAAATAACAAAAAATGAGGATAATATACGAGAAATACTGGATACCATTAAGCATTTTAATATCTGGATAATTGGTATCCCAGAAGGTGAAGAAACTAATAAGGGCATGGAAAAACTATTCCGTAAAATCCTGGAAGAAAACAATCCAAATCTAGAAAAGCACTCACACATCCAGACCCAAGAAATACAAAAGATCTCAAATAGAATCAATCCAAGAAGATCTTCCCCAAGTCACATCTTAGCCAGACTGACAAAGACCACAGATAAAGACAAGATACTAAAATTGACAAGAGAGAAATAGCAAGTGATTTATAAAGGTCATCCCATCAGGCTAACACAGGACTTTTCAACGGAAACAATGAAAGCAAGAAAAGAACGGGAAGACATATTGAAAGTGTTAAGAGAGAAACAATTACCTTTTTGAAGACACACCTTCATGGCTCCTGCAAACTAGCCATTTTGGGGGAAACAGAAATTAAGATTTCCCACTGATAATTCGGCCTCCAGCACACAAAACTTGTGTGGAGAGGCAAAGGGAACAGGCCTTGTTAAAGACACAACTTCATGGCTCCTGTGAACTAGCCATTTTGGGGGAAACAGAAATGAAGATTTTCCACTGATAATTCAGCCTCCAGCACACAAAACTCATGTGGTAGGAAGACCCATTTCAGGCCTCCTGTCTCTGTATCTGTCTTTCTCTCTCTCTACCTCTGTTTCTGTCTCTGTCTCCTCTCACATTTTTTTAATTCTTGCTTTTTAGAGTTTTTTAAGGTGAGGCATTTCCTGGGCTTTCTGGCCCCTCCTATCCCTTTATCTTGTTAATAATTCCCTCTCCCCCTTCCAGCCCAGGTGAGGCAAAGGAAACAGGCCTTCTTGAAGACACACCATCATGGCTCCAGTGAACTAGCCATTTCGCATGGTACACAAGCGCGCCACGCGATTTTCTAATTTTGGGGTTTTACTGAAATTTTTTTAAATATTAATTTTTTTAAGTTTTATTGAAAAGTTTTTCTCTTCATTTTTTCTTCTCTTTTTCTGTTTCTTGTTTTGTTTTTTCTTGCTGTTGTTGCTGTTGTTTCTCTCTTTCTGTTTCCATTTCTGCATGCTCCCCGACGCTCAGATTGAACTTCCAAGTTTAGGAAGAACCAGTTGACTAGAAATCACTGCAGAACCACAAGAAATATAGGAAAGCAGGAAAATACTTCTCCAAGGGAAAAGGATAACTCCTCTTCATTCATACACAGTTCAATGGAAATCATGGAAATGTCTGATAAAGAACTCAGAACATTCATAATGGCAAAGCTAACAGAGATGGAAAAGAAGAGAGACAATGAACTGCTGAAGAGGAAGGAAAAGAGTTGTCGAGTTCCAGGAGGTGAGGAAATTCATGCAAGATCTAAAAGAGAAATTTCATACTTTACAAAAGAATCAAAAGGAACTTTTAGAGATGGAGGCTATAATACAGAAAGTCAAAATCTCCCTTGAAAGTATTAAAAGCAGGCTAGATCATACAGAAAATAGAATTTCAGATGTAGAAGAGAAAATTGCTGGCCTAGAATAATCCACCATGAAGACTGAGAAAATGGCCCAAAAATTTGAGAGTAATATATGAGAAATACCAGATACAATAAAACATCCAAATATCCAGATAATAAGCATCCCAGAAGGCGAAGAGACTCATAAGGGCATTGATAATATATTCCATGAAATCTTGCAAGAAAACTTTCCAAACCTAGAGAGGCACTCAAAGATTCAGTCCCAAAAAATACAGAGGACCCCAAATAGAATCAATCCAAGAAGATCTTCTCCAATACACATTATAGCCAGATTGACCAAAACCACAGACAAAGAAAAGATACTAAGATTGGCAAGAGAAAAACGGCAAGTAACCTACAGAGGGTATCCCATCAGACTAACAGCAGACTTCTCATCGGAAACAATACAAGTGAGGAAAGAATGGGAAAATATATTCAAAGTGTTAAGGAAAAGGCAATTGCAACCGAGACTACTGTACCCAGCAAGATTATTGTTCATTTGGGAAGAAAAGACATGAACATTCCCAGGTAAACAAAACCTGACAGAATTTACCAGCACCAGATCAGATCTCCAAGAAGTTCTTAAGGGAGTGCTATGTCAGTAAAATAAAATGCAGACACACAGAAATAAGAGTTTAAAAACTAAAAAATTGGGCAACGTAATTGTAAGGACAAAGTCTGCAGTTGAATATTATATACCAGAATTCAGTGTGGAAGATGGAACCACAACAGAAGAAAGATTAAGTACATGAGACTGAACTGATGAAACAGCATTCTGTGACTTGACTAAAATATTGCTGCTTTTCTTCTAGCTTTGTTGTCCGGTTTTAAGGATTTTTGTCCTGTCTTGAGCTGTCAATAGGTTCATGTACCTACTATTTGAACAGAATGCTAACCTGTTTCTAGGCTTTAAGTTTCAAGGAAATATCCTTACCAGTTCAAAACTGCTTTTCTTGAAATTACCAGCTGAACTTGATATTGAAAGTAGTTAGATTACTTATGATATTATGTGATCAATAAAATGTTGGGGGAAAAGGAATTGAAGACAACTGTATATAACAGAGATAGTGTAATAAGAGAGTGGGAAAGGGCAGAGGGTCAGATATAGGGTAAAAAACATATATATATATATATATTTATATACATATACATATATATGAAAGTAAAAATGGAATATTATTGATGATAACACGCATAATTAAGTCACTATGCAGTTTATTCTAGATGGGAAACCACATTTAGTATGTTGTGATAATGCTCAGGGAATGAATGTTAATTAATTTAAGAAAAAATTTTAGGAGAAAAAAAAAACAGTAAAGCTGTTCTTATCGAAAATTTTTAAAAATGCATATTTGATGACTGCAGTAAGCTATATAGCCCCAGCTAGGTACTACTTTATAGTATGTTCATTCTACTCACTGAGGTTATGGCTAAATTCAGACTTGGGTTCTTGTATAGGTATATATTAGCTGTGCTTGCTATTGGAAATATTTAGACTAATTAAGTTCATTAGAAAATCAATTAAATGTGGGGAAAGGCATAGAAAGCAATCATGGATACCAGAGACAATGTGGGAGGAGGGTGAGACATAGCAGACGGTGAGGGGTAGGGAATCAAGGATGGCTATAAAATTATTTGTTGATTACACGTATGTTGATGTGCTTAATTGAGCCAATATACATAGTATTTTGGATGGAAAATTTATTTTGTATGTTGCAATGATGTATAGTGAATTAATGTAAAAGAATAAATCTAAAGAAAAGAAATAAAAGAGAGAGAGAAACAATTACAACCAAGACTATTATATCTAGCAAGACTATACTTCCCATGGGGAAAAAAAAACGATTAAAATCTTCTCAGACAAACAAAACCTGAAAGAATTTGCCAACACCACATCAGCTCTTCAAGAAACTCTGAAGAGAGTCTTATTCCAAGAAATCTATAGGAAAAACGGCCATGAATAAGGGAATAGAAGACAACCAAGACCATGGGCAAACTAAAGGTAGGGATAAGTCTGGAAATATCAATAATAACATCAAATATTAATGGGTTAAATTCTCCAATCAAGAGACACAGACTGGCTGAATGGAGAGGAAAAAAAAAAACAAGAAACCCTCTATCTGTTGCCTACAAAAAATACATCTCATGGATAAAGACAAACATTGACTAAAAGTGAAGGGCTGGAAAAAGGTATTCCAAGCAATTGAGAACCAAAAGTGAGCTGGACTTGCGATACTAATTTCTCACATAATAGTCTATAAAACAAAAACAGTTTAAAGAGACAAAGAAGAGCATTATATTGTACTAAAAGGATCAATGCATCAAGAAGATATAAAACTTATATATATATTTATGCACCTAACACAGGAGCACCCAAATATGTGAAGGAAAGACTGTTAGATATAAAAGGAAAGGTAGACTGCAATACACTAATTGTTGGAGACCTCGAAACCCCACTATCACCTCTGGACAGACCATATAGACAAAAAATAAAGTGATAAAGGATCTAAATGATATCACAAATCAAATTAACTTAACAGATATTTATAGAAATTTCCACCCAAAACCCACAAGATACACATTTTTTCTCACTGCCACGTGAAACCTTTTCGAACATTGACCACATCATAGGGCAAAAAGCAAGCTTCTACATATTCAAAGGCATAGAAACTATATCCAGCATCTTCTCTGACCATGATGGAATTAAACTTGAGTTTAATTTCAAGAGAAATCCTGAAAAATACTCAAATACATGGAAAATAAATAACCTACACCTGAATGACTCTACAACGACTGAAGAAATAAATACTGAAATCAAAAGACTCATGGAAGCCAATGACAATGAGGACACCAGTTACCATAATCTTCGGGACACTGCTTAAGCAGTCATAAGAGGGAAGTTTATACCAATTAGTGCACATAAGAAGAAGATAGAAAGAAGGCAAATGGATCACCTAACATCATGACTCGGAGAATAGGAAAAGCAACAGCAAAAATGAATAAATAAATAAATAAATAAATAAAAAACACCAAAAACCCAAGAGAAAGAAAATAATAAAGATACAAGCAAAAATAAATGAAATAGAAAATAAACAAACTATACAGAAAATAAATGAAAGTAAAAGCTGTTTCTTTGAAAAGATAAACAAAATCGGTACACAACTAGTGAGACTTATTAAGAAGAAGAGAGAAAGAAACCAGGTGAATCAAATCTATAATGAAGCAGGCAATAAAACAACAGACATACTAGAAATAAAAACATGATTAGAGGATACTATGAACAACTATATGCCAAGAAACAAGAAAATCTGGATGAGATGAACAAATTCCCAGACACATATAATCTACCAAGATTGAGCCAAGAGGATATAGAAAGTCTGAATAGGCTCATAAGGGGCCAGGAGATTTTATAAGTAATAAATAATCTCCCAATGAAGAAAATTCCTGACCCTGATGGCTTCACTTCTGAATTCTACAATCTATTCAAAAAAGAGTCAACCGCCATTCTGCTTAAGTTATTTCTAAAGATCCAAAAGGGTGAATCTCTCCCTAATTCATTATATCAAGTCACCATCATCTCTTATCCTTAAAAAAATATAAGGACAAGAAAAGGAAGGAAAATTATAGACTAATATCTCTGATGAATATAGACGCAAAGATTCTCAACAAGATACTAGCATATCGTATCCAACAACTTGTAAAAAAAGATTATACATCATGAACAGGTTGGCTTTAGTTCAGGAATGCAAAATTGGTTCGAAAGAAATGCAATACACATATAAAATCAGAAATGTAATACACCATATAAATAAGAAAAAAGATAACAACCATATGGTCATATAAATTGATGCAGAAAACGCATTTAATAAGATACAGCATCACTTCATGATCAAGACTCTCAGCAAAATCAGCATAGAAGGGTCATTTCTCGACACAATAAAACCAATCTATGAGAAACCCTTAGCAAACATCATCCTCAATGGAGAATAGCTGAAAGCTTTTCCACTAAAAACCTGTACAAGACAAGGATGCCCACTTTCTCCACTCCTTTTCTATATAGTACTGGAAGTCCTCACCAACACAATCAGAAAAGAGGAAAAAATAAAAGGCACTCAAATAGGAAAAGAAGAGGTGAAACTCTATTTGCAGATGATATGATTGTATACATAGAAGACCCAATGATTCCCATAAAAAAAATTTCTGGAAGTACTACATGAATACAGTAAAGTTGCAGGATATAAAATGAACATAAAAATTTTTATAGCATTTCTATATAAAAACAACAGGCAGACTGAGATAGAACTGAAAAAAGTTATTCCATTTACCATAGCCACAAAATGTATAAGATACTTAGAAATAAATGTAACCAAAGAAGTTAAAATCTTCACATGGAGGGACCAGCAGTTAGCATAATGGCTATGTCACTAGACTTCCACGTAGTCGACTGTGGTTCGAGACAGGACCTGGTGACTTAAAAGTTACACCGGGCACGTGTTTATACATGCCCAAGATCCCGAGAGGAGAATGGAGAAGGGATTGCTGCATGGCCATTCCCCGGAGGGTGATTTCTCACTTTCTGTCTCTCTGTCTCTCTCTCTCTCTCTCTGTCTTTGTGTGCATGTGCCCTATAGCAAAAACCTCTCCAAAAAATAAAAAAAAAAAAAATCTTCACAAGGAAAGCTGCAAGAAGCTAAAAAGAGATATTGAAAATGACACAAAAAAGTGGAAAGACATCCTATGTTCCTAGATTAGAAGAATTAATATAATCAAAATGGCAATTCTACCCAAATTAATTTGGGTAATTATTAATTAATTACCCAAATTAATCTACATATTTAATGCAATGCCAATCAAAGTACCAGACACATTCTTCACAGATATAGAAAAGACAATCTTAAAATTTTTCTGGAATCATAAAAGATCTAGTATTGCCAAAGTAAGTCTGCACAAAAAGAGTAGAATAGGCAGCATCTCACTCCCTGACCCCCAAAATACTACAAAGTCATGGTAATCAAAATGCATGATACTGGTACAGAAACAGACATGTGGACCAATGGAACAGAATAGAATTCCCAGAAATAAATTCCCAAACATACAGTCAACTGATTTTTGACAAAGGGTACCAGTCAATCTAGTGGGAAAAGGAAAGCCTCTTCAGCAAATGATGCTGGAAAAACTGGATTTCCAGCTACAGAATGATGGATCTGAACCCCTACCTCTCACCTTTGACAACAATCAAGTTAAGTTGGATCAAATATCTAAATATAAAACCTCAAACTATAAAACTGCTCCTGGAAAACACTAAGGAAACTCTGGGAGACATTGGGGTAGACAAAAACTTCTTAAGTAAGACCCCCAAAGTGCAGTTGATAATCCCCAAAATAGACAAGTGTAATTACAGCAGACTAAGAAGTTTCTGCATGACAAAAGACACAGTAATAAGTGTGAATCCACTGCGCTCAATATGGAAAAATATTTTTGTAAACTATCCATCAGATAAAGGACTTATAACCAAAATACACAGGGAACTCAAGCAGCTGTTCCAAAAGTAGATGATCAACCCTATTAAAAGATGGGAGAATGAGTTGAAAAAAAACACTCTCTAAAGATGACATACAAATAGCCAAAAGGGAAATGCAGATCAAAAAAACAATGAGATACCACCTAACCCCAGCCAGAATGACTAAGATCTAAGATTTGAAAAACAAAAAATGATAAGTGCTGGCAGGGGTGTGGTGAAAGGAGAACTGTCTTACACTGCTGGTGGGAATGTAAATTGGTCCAGCCACTTTAGAGAACAATTTGGAGATTCCTCAAAAATCTACAAATAGAACTTCCATAGGATCCAGCCATCCCACTGCTTCGTTTCTACCCAAAAGACAGACGAATTCTTAATAGGAAAAGTGCTTGCACATTGATGTTTATTTCGGCACTATTCACAATTGCTAAGATGTGGAATCAACCCAAATGCTCATGAACAGATGAATGGATTAAAAACTTATACTCAATGGAATACTATTCAGTCATAAAAAAAAAAAAAAACAGCAACAACGAAACCCTGGCTTTTGACAGAAAGTGGAAGAATATTGAAAATTTACTGCTGAGTGAAGTAAGCCAGGCTATGAAGAGGAGTCATTGTATGTCCCCACTTAATATATACCAAGTGTAGGCATTCTATGAAGGATACTTATTGACTAAATGATATAGATACACAGTAAATGGATGTAAATACCAGATATAGTGTGTGTGAAAGAGTAGGGACTGAGGAAGATCATTTAGAAGTAAATAGGGAGGTAAAGCATTAATAGGACAAAAAAATATGGTTTTATCTGTTGAAGATACTCTTATAGTTTTATCAGCTGGACTAGGGTGAAATGTTCACATATTAAAATAGTCTCTTTGTAAGCTAAATAATGTAATTGAATGCAAAAGAAAGAATAAAATAAGTAAAAATAAATAAATAAATAAATAAATAAATAAGGACTCCACAAGGATGGAAAACTACAGACCAATAACTCTGATGAATATAGATGAAAAAATTCTCAAAAAGATGCGAGCAAATCATAACCAATACCATTTTTTAAAGATTATAGATTACGAACAGGTAGGCTTTATTCTAGAAATCTTAGGGTGGTTCAACACACATAATATCATAAACGTAATACACCATATTAACAGGAAGAAAGATAAAAATCATATGATCATATCAACCAATTCAGAAAAAGTGCCTAAGAAAATACATTTCTTCATGATAAAGACTCATGAAAATCGGCAAAGGAGGGACATTTCTCAACACATTAAACACCATCTAGGTAAAACCCATAGCTAACCTCATACCAAAATGTGAAAACCTGAATGGTTTTCCACTAAAAACTGGTACAAGACGGTTTTCCACTTTGTCCACTCTTTCTCAATATAGCGCTGTATATCTTAGCCAATGTATTTAGAAAAGAGAATAAAATAAAAGACATTCAATTAGGGGAAAAAAAGGTTAAATTATCTCTACTTGCACATGACATGACTGTATACATAGAAGACCCAAAGCATCCATGAAAAAATTCCGGTAAGTAATAAATGAAAATAGTAAAGTAGCAGTACACAAAATCAAAATACAGGAACCACCAGATGGAATAATGACTATGTCACTGGACTCCCATGTAGTTGACCACAGTTCCAGTCCCAGACCCGCTGGCTTAAACTCACGCCAGGTGTGTGTGCATGTGTACCCAAGATCCCAAGAGGAGAATAGAGGAGAAGGGGTTGTGGTATGGCCGTCCCCCTTGAGGGTGATTTTTCACTTTCTGTCTTTCTATCTTTAAGGCAAGTGCATGCACCCTATAACAAAAAAAAAAAAAAAAAAAAAAAAAAAAAAAAAAAAAAAAAAAAAAACTCAAAAATAATCAACATGCAAAAATTTATAGGGTTTCTTGATTTATTTTTTATTTTTAGAGAGATGTTTGATTTAAGGCATATGTGCTTGCCAGAGAGAAAGAGAAAGATGGAGAGACAAAAGCAAGAAATCTCCCCAGAGGGGAGACCATCATACTAAAATCCCTACTCCTCCTCCTCTACTCTCCTCTTGGGGTTTTGGGCATGCATACATACAAACACAGGGCATGAGTGTTAAGCCTCTGGGTCCAGGACTCAAACCATAAACAGCCATTTAGGAGTACAGGAAAATAACCATTATGTCATCTGTTGGTTCTAATCTATACCATTTCTGTATAAAAACAAGCAGACGAGGTAGAACTGAAGGAATTAATCCCATTTACCATAACCACAAAAAGTATAAGATACATAAGAATAAATCTAACCAAAGTCAAAGACCACTACTGGGAAAATTATGAAAACTTAAAAAGATATTGAAAATGATACAAAAAATGTGAAAGGATATACTATGCTCCTAGATTTGAAGAATTAATATCATGAAAATGGTAATCATACCCAAAATAATCTGTGTACTTGACACATTAACAATAAAATTACCAAAGACATTCCTCACAGATCAAGAAAAGAAAATAATAGAAATTATCTGGAATCACAAAAACTCTATATTGCCAAAGCAATTTTGTGTAAGAAGAGTGGAGTAGGAGGGAGAGTCAAGGGGCAGGCCTTTAGAAGAAGACTCCTCCATGACTCCTAAGAGCTAGTGATTTTGCGTGGCATGCAAGTGTTCAGCGTGGTTTTTATTTTTTGCTTTTTTAAAAAAATAAATATATGTTCTTTTCTTATTTTGCTCTGTTTCTTCTTTTTTCCTTTTCTTTTTTTATGTCTCTGTTTCCTTTTCTTTTTCTTTTATCTCATCACTCTTCTCCTCAATCTCCATTCTCAGTGTTTCTAGACAGATCTAAGGAAACCATAGTCAAACAACCAAATAGGGTTAGCAATTCCTCAACATCCACTGAATCTGCTCCACAAAGGGATAAAAACAGAATGGCAAAGAGATTCCAAATCACCTAATTCTGTGTGCTCCTGAATGCTCAGTTTGAACTTCCAGAATTAGGAAGAAACACACCATCCATCAGATGACTAGAAATCACCACAGGGCCACAAAAAATACGGGAAAGCAAGAAAATGCCTCTCCTCCCAGGAAAAAGAATAACTCCTCTTCATCCACAGACAGTTCAATGAAAATAGTGGAAATGTCTGATAAAGAATTTAGAACATTCATAATGATGAAACTAACAGAGATGGAAGAGAAGAGAGACAATGAACTGCAGAAGAGGCAGGAGAAAGGAGCTGAGGAGTTCCAAGAGGCGAGGAAATTCTTGCAAGATCTAAAAGAGGAATTACACACTTTTAAAAAGAATCAAATGGAGGAATTCTGAGGCAGGACTCCCCACTGCAGCTCCAGCCTCAGGACCCCCAAGCCAGAGACCCCTCTCTCTATTAGCCAGGTACACTTTTTTTTCTCTCTCCTTCCCTCTTCTTTCATTTGTAAATTTCTCTCTTCTCCTTACCACATAGGAACACCCTCAACCCTACAGACACCCCACTCCCATCTTCTGACCCCTGGAGAAATAGATATAGTGTGTGTGAAAGAGGAGGGTCTGAGGAAGGACATCTGGCAGAGGGGCAGGGAGGCAAAGAATTGATGAAACAAAGAAATGTGGTTTTATCTGTTGAAGATATTTTGTAGTTTTATCAAAAGTACTAGGGAGAAATGTTCACCTGTTGAAATATCCATTTTGTAAGACGAATAATAATGTGATTGAATGTATGGAAGAAAATGAAATGGAAAAAAAATTTTAAATAAAAGAAAAAAAAAGAATCAAATGGACCTGTTAGAGATGAAGGCTATAATACAGGAAGTCAAAATCTCCATTAAAAGTATTAAAAGAAGACTAGATCATACAGAAAATAGAATTTCAGATGTAGAAGAGAAAATGGCTGACCTAGAAAAATCCACCACAAAGAGTGAGAAAATTGTCCCCCAAAATGAGAATAATATACGAGAAATAGTAGATACCATCAAACTTCCAAACATCCGTAAAATTTGTATTCCAGAAGGTGAAGAGACTCATAAGGAAATTGATAATCTATTCCATGAAGTCCTGCAAGAAAAATTCCCAAACTGAGAGAGACACTCAAAAAATCCAATCCCAAGAAATACAAAGTACTCCAAATAGAGTCAACCCAGAAAGATCTTCTCCAAGACACATTATAGCCAGATTGACCAAAACCACAGACAAAGACAAGATACTGAGATTGGCAAGAAAGAAACAGCAAGTTACCTACAAAGGATATCCCATGAGGCTAGCTGCAGACCTCTTATCAGAAACAATGTGAGTGAGGAAAGAATGGGAAAATGTATTCAAAGTGTTAAGGTAAAAGCAATTTCAACCAAGAATACTGTACCCAGCAGTATGGGAAGAAAAGACAAGAACATTCTCAGGTAAACAAAGCGTGAAAGAATTTACCAACCCCAGATCAGATCTCCAAGAAGTTCTCAAGGGAGCGCTTTACCAAGAAAATTAAATACAGACACACAGAAATAAGAGTTCAAAAACTAAGAAAATGGGCAAGGCAATCATAGGGAGAAGTCTGGAGTTGAATATTATATCCCAGAATTTAATCGGGAAGATCAAACCACAACAGAAGATGGATTAAATACATGAGATTGAACTGGTGAAATAGCATTTTATGACTTTTGACTAAAATATTGCTGATTTTCTTCTAGACTTTTTGTCGGGTTTTAAGAATTTTTGTCCTGTTTTGAGCTGTTGATAGGTTCATGTACCTACTATTTGAACAGAATCCTAACCTGTTTCCTGGCTTTAAGTTTTAAGCAAATTTTCTTAGCATTTCTTTGATTTATTAAAGTTAAAACTGTTTTTCTTGAAATTACCAGCTGAACTTGCTATTGAAAGTAGTTAGATTATATAAGAAATTTCATCATCAATAAAATGTGGGAGGGAAAAGGAATGGAAAACAACTGTACATACCAGAGATAGTGTGAGAAGAGGGCGAGAAAGGACAGAGGGTCAGAAATAGGGGTAAAATTATATATATATATATATATATATATATATATATAGGAAACTAGAAATAGAAAATTATTGACGATGATGATGACATGCATGATGATTAAGCCACTATGCACTATATTCTGGATGGGAAATCACATTTTGTATACTGTGATGATGCTTAGGGAACTAATGTAAATTAATTAATTTTAAAAAGTTTCAGAAAAAAAAGCTCATGGAAATACGTGTAATGGGAAAACTATGTATGAATTTCAAAAGTTTTTAGACCAAAAAAATATATTATTTAATTGTAAAATAAATAAATAAAGTTAAAAGAAAAAGTGAAGTAGGAGGCATCTCATTCCTTGACCCCAAAATATATTACAAAGTTGTAATAATTTTTTAAAAACATGGTTTTGGTGCAGAAACAGGCATATGGATAAATGGAACAGAATAGAGATTCCAGAAATAAATCTTAAAATATACAGCCAATTTATTTTTACAAGGAGCAGCAGTCAACACAGTGGGAAAAAGAAAATCTCTGCAGCAAATTGTGCTGAAAAACCTGGTTATCCACCAGCAGAAAGAAAAATCTGGACCCCTATTTTTCACCATTAACAAAAACAACTCAAAGTGGATCAAAGATCTTTTTTTTCTTTTTTTTCCTTTTTTTTTTTTTTTTTAGATGTTTTTGCTATAGGGCAAGTGCGCTCATCAGACAGAGAGATAGAAAGTGAGAAATCACCCCCCAGGAGTGATGGCCACGCTGCAATCCCTTCTCCTCCATTCTCCTCTCGGGATCTTGGGCACACACGCACACGAGCCCGGCATGAGTTTTAAGCCACCAGGTCCAGGATGCGAACTGCGGTCAACTACGTGGGAGTCCAACGACATAGCCATTACGCTAACTGCAAGACCTTAAACTATGAAACCACTGGTGGAAAAACCGGGGGAAACTCTGGAAAATATTGGAGTAGGCAAAACTTCTTAAATAAGACTCCCAAAGCACAAGCAATAATCCCAAAAATAAACATGTGGAATTACATCAGATTAAGAAGTTTCTGCACAACAAAAGACATAGTAATTAGTGTGACCAGACAGCCCTCAAAATGGGAGACTATTTTTGGAAACTATGCCCCAGATAAGGCAGTGATAGTTAGAATACACAGGAAATTCAAGCGGCTTACACCCCCAAGAATGATCAACTTAATTAAAAGATGAGAAAAGGAGCTGAACAAACAACTCTCTAAGGAAGACATATGAACAACAAATAAACATATGAAAACGTGCTCAACATCCTTCATCATACAGAAGATGCATATTAAAACCTCAGTGAGATACCAGCTATACCATGTCAGAATAGTGAAGACTGAAAATGCAAAAATGAAGTGTTGGCCAGATTGTGGTGAAAGAAAATCTATCCAGCATTGCTAGTAGAAATGTGAATTGATCCAACTATTGTGCAATACAATATGGAGGTTCCTCAAAGACCTACAAAAAGAATAACCGTGGCCTTCCAGTAGCACCCCAGTTCTATCTCTCGGTCCCTGGACACCTAGGGAAACTGAGGCAGAGGCCCCACTGCCCCCACCCCACTCCCAAGCTCCCAAGTACAGGACTCCTGTTCCCTAGAGAGACACATGAATAGAGTACACCTCTTGAGACCACCTTGCTAAACACAACAGAAGAGAGACTTCCGCATACATTAATTCACAGCTAAAGGGAAGCACTCTTGCTCCTAAGAGGTATTCAAAATTGAATACATCTCCCAATGGCTAGAAGTAGAAGAAGAGTGTCAGGTCTGAATAAACCAGGAAATATGTCCCCAACAAAAAAACAGAGTATCTCCCCTCCATCTGTCCTAAAATCTGAGGATGTTACCAAAATGTCAGATAAAGAATCTAGAATGTTTATGGTGAATAAATTCTATGAATTGGAACAGAAAAAGACAACTTCAGGAGATTAAGAAGTCCTTCCACGATATAAAAGAAGAAATGGACACCCTGAGAAAGTATCAGATGGAGCAATTAGGGGTCAAGTATCTAATAGAGAAAATCAAAAACTCCCTTGAAAGTATTAAAAGTCAATTAGACCATGCTGAAGATCAAACCTCTGATGTTGAATATAAAACTTCTGACCTAGAAAAAACACCAAGAAGATAGAGAAAATAACAAACAAACAAACAAACAAAAACCTAGGGTAATATACAAGAAATACTAGACTCCATTAGATGCCCAAACATCAGAATAATTTGCATCCCAGTAGGTGAAGAAACTAATAATGGCATGGAAAATCTGTTCCATGAAATCCTGGAAGAAAATTTTCCAAGTCTAGAGAGGCACTCAACCATCCAGACACAAGAAATACAAAGGACCCCAAATAGACTCAACCCCAGAAGATCTTCCCCAAGACACATATTAGCCAGACTGTCCAAGACCACAGATAAAGACGTTATACTAAAACTGGCAAGATAGAAAAGACAAGTAACTTACAAAGACCATCCCATCAGGCTAACACCGGACCTCTCAATGAAAACAATGCAAGCAAGGAAAGAATGGGAAGATGTATTGAAAGTGTTAAGAGAGAAACAATTTCAACCAAGATTATATCCTGCAAGACTATCCTTTATATGGGGAAAAGATTAAAATCTTCTCAAACAAAACCTGAAAGAATTCACCAGCACCAGACCAGCTCTTCAAGAAACCCTGAAGAAAGTACTGTTTCAGGAAAACTAAAGAATTAACAGACAGAAACAAAGGAATAAAGGCAGCTAAGACAATGGCCAACATAAAGGTCAGGACAGATCTAGTAACATCTATAAAAACATTGAATGTGAATGAATTAAATTCACCAATCAAGAGACACAGACTGACTGAATGGATAAAACAACAGAAACCCTCTGTCTGTTGCCTACAGGAAACCCACCTTATGGAGAAAGACATACATAGACTGAAAGTGAAGGGGTGGAAAAAAGGTTTTCCATGCAAATGTGAATCAAAAAAGAGCTGCAGTTGCGATACTAATTTCTGACAAAATAGGCTTTAAAACAAAAACTATTCAAAGAGACAAAGAAGGGCACTATATCGTAGTAAAAGGCTTCATAGATCAAGAAAATATAACTTATAGATATCTATGCGTCTAACACAGGAGCACCCAAGTATTTGAAGGAAAGACTGATAGATCTAAAAGGGGAGATAGACTGAAATACGCTAATTGTTGGAGACCTCAACACTGCACTATCCTTCTGGACAGATCATCTAGACAAAAAACAGATAAAGAGATAAAGTATCTAAATGATACCATCAATCAAATGGACTTAACAGACATCTATAGAACTTTCCATCCAAAAACATCAAGATACATTTTTTTCTCACCCCCACAAGGAACCTTTTCAAAGATTGACCACATCACAGGACACAAAGCAAGCCTCTACAGATTGAAAGACATAGAAACTTCTCTGACCATGATGGAATAAAACTTGAGTTTAATTTCAAGAGAAATTCTCAAAAATACTCAAATACATTGAAACTAAATAACCTACTCCTGAATGACTCCACAGCTACTGATGAAAAAGAGACTGAAATCAAAAGATTCATGGAAGCCAATGACAATGAGGAAATGAGTTTCCGTAATCTTTGGGACACTGCTAGAGCAGTCATAAGAAGGAAGTTCATAGCAATTAGTGCACATAAGGGGAAGGTGGAAAGAAGACAAATGGATCACCTAACACCATGCCTCAGAGAATTGGAAAAGCAACAGAAAAAAAATCCAAAAAACTCCTGGAGAAAGGAAATAATAAAGATCCAAGCAAAAATAAATGAAATAGAAAATATACGTACTATACAGAAAATAAATAAAAGTAAAAGCTGGTTCTTTGAAAGGATGAAAAACTCAATACACCACTAGCTAGACTTACTAAGAAGAAGAGAGAAAGGAACCAGGTGAATCAAATCTGCAATAAAGTTGGTAATATAACAACAGACATAGTAGAAATTAAAAACATCATTATAGGATACTGTGAACATCTATATGCTAAGAAACAAGACAATCTGGATGAGATGGACAAATTCCTGGACAAATACGTTCTACCAAGAATGAACCAGAAGGATATAGAAAGACTGAATAGGCTCATAACAAGCCAGGAGATTCAATCAGTAATAAATAACCTCCCAACAAAGAAAAGCCCTGGCTGTGATGGATTCACCTCTGAATTGTACAAACCTTTCAAAGAAGAGTTAACCCCTATTCTGCTCAAGTTATTTCTAAAGATTCAAAAAGGTGAATCTCTCCCTAATTCATTCTATGAAGCCTCTATCACCTTTATCCTTAAAACAGATAAGGATAGGACAAGGAAGGAAAACTATAGACCAATATCTCTGATGAATATAGATGCAAAGAGTCTCAACAAGATTACTAGCAAATCGTATCCAACAACTTATAAAAAAGAACATACACCATGATCAGGTATGCTTTATTCCAGAAATGCAACGTTGGGTCAACATACACAAAACCATAAATGTAATATATCATATTAACAGGAATAAAGATAAAAAATATGGTCATATAAATTGATGCAGAAAAAGCATTTGATAAGACACAACATCCCTTCGTGATTGAGACTCTCAGCAAAATCGGCATAAAAGGGTCATTTCTCAACACAATAAAAGCCATCTATAAAAAACCCATAGTAAACATCACCCTGAATGGAGAAAAGCTGAAAGCTTTCCCACTAAACACGGGAACAAGACAAGAATGTCTACTTTCTCCACTCCTTTTCAATATAGTACTGGAAGTCCTCACCAATGCAATCAGAAAAGAGGAAAAAATAATAGGCATTTGAATAGGAAAAGAAGAGGTGAAACTCTCTCTATTCGCAGATGACATGATTGTTTAAATAGAAGACCCAATGGTCTCCATGGAAAAAATACTGGAAGTAATATATAATTACAGCAACGTTTCAGGATATAAAATCAATATACAGAAACCTATAGCATTTCTATATATGAATAACAGGCAGACTGAGATAGAACTGAAAAAAGTTATTCCATTTACCATAGCCACCAAAAGTATAAGATATTTAGGGATAAATCTAACCAAAGAAGTTAAAGACCTCCACAAAGAAAACTACAAGAAGTTAAAAAAAGAAATTGAAAATGACACAAAACATGGAAGGACATCCCATGTTCCTGGATTGGAAGAATTAATATAATCAAAATGGCAATTCTGCCCAAATTAATCTCCTTATTTAATGCAATGCCAATCAAAGTACCAGACACATTCTTCACAAATCTAGGAAAGACAACCATAAAGTTTGTCTGGAATCATAAGAGACCCTGTATTCCCAAAGCAGTTCTGCACAAGAGTGGAGTGGGCAGCATCTCACTCCCTGACCCAAAAATATACTACAAAGCTGTGGTAATCAAAACAGCATGGTACTGGCACAGGAACAGACAGGTGGACCAATGGAACAGAATAGAGTCCCCAGAAATGAATGCTCAAACATATAGCCAACTGATTTTTGACAAGGGGTACCAGTCAACGCAGTGGGAAAAGGAAAACCTCTTCAGCAAATTGTGCTGGCAAAACTGGATCTCCACTTGCAGAAAGATGAATCTGAACCCCTACCTATCACCTCTGACAAAAACAAAGTCAAGGTGGATCAAAGATCTAAATCTAAGACCTCAATCTATAAAACTGCTCCTGGAAAACACCGGGGAAACTCTGGGAGACATTGGTGTTGGGAGAAACTTCTTACATAAGACTCCCAACACACAATCAATAATCCCCAAAATAGACAAGTGGGATTACATCAGACCTAGAAGTTTCTGCCTGGCAAAAGACACAGTGATTAGTGTGAATAGACAGCCCTCAGAATGGGAACATATTTTTGTAAACTATGCATCAGATAAGGACTCATAACCAGAATTCACAAGGAACTCAAGCAGCTGTTCTGGAAAAAGACGATCAATCCTATTAGAAGGTGGGAGAATGAGTTGAAAAACCACTCTCTAAAGATGACATATGAATAGCTAAAAGGCATATGAAAAAATGCTCAACATCCCTCATTGTAAGGGAATTGCAGATCAAAACAACAATGAGATATCACCTAACCCCAGTCAGAATGTCTAAGATTACAAAAACAAAAAATGATAAGTGCTGGAGGGGGTGTGGTGAAAATAGAACTCTCTTACACTGTTGGTGGGAATGTAAATTGGTCCAACCACTGTGGAGAACTATTTGGAGATTCCTCAAAAATCTACAAATAGAATTACCATTTGATCCAGCAATCCCATTCCTTGGTATCTACCTGAAGGACAGAAGAAGACTTAATTGGAAAAGTGCTTGCCCATCGATGTATATTGCAGCACTTTTCACAATTGCTAAGTCATGGAAACAACCCAAATGCCCACGAACTGATGAATGGTTAGAAAAACAGTGGCACATATACTCAATGGAATACTATTCTTCCAAAGAAAAAAAAAAAACAAAAACAAAAACCTGACTTTTGAAAGGAAGTGGATGAATATGGAAAATTTACTGTTGAGTGAAGCAAGCCATGCTATGAAGGAGAGGCATTGTATGTCCCCACTTAATATATACTGAGTGTCTGCACTCTGTGACTGAAATTAATTGTCTAAATGATATAGAAACGCACTATATAGATGTAAATACCAGAAATAGTGTGTGTGAAAGAGGTGGGTCTGAAGAAGGACATTTGGGGGAGGGACAGGGAGGCAAAGCATTAATGGCACAAAGAGGTGTGGTATTACCTATTGAAGATATTTCGTAGTTTTTTTCTACAGTACTATGGAGAAATGCTCCCCTGTTTAAATATCCATTTTGTAAGACAAATAATAATGTGATTGAATGTATGGAAGAAAATGAAATGAAAAAAATATAAAAGAAAAAAAAAGAAGGCAAAAAAAATATATTAAAATGCTGGTGTCCATGGCCAATTCCAAAAGGCAGATCTGAGATTGATACTTAGGATAGCATATTTTCTTCTATTATGACATAGTGGAGGTTCATAGTGGAGGAAACCAGGCATTCAAATTAGGTGAAAGAGCTGTTTTTGTGAATCAAAAGAGACAGAATATGTGCTTTTTCTTAAACATTTAAAATAGATGAGACTGTGGTGTGCATGAACATTGTAAATATGTTCACAGAAATAACATTGTTCTTTCATTTCAAAAAAAAAAAAGATTTTCATGGTTCTCCTTGGTTTGGTTTATCTTTTAGTATCATATACTTATGTGGCTATGGTAAAAAGGGATTACTTCAGTTCTACATTGGTCAGCTTGTTGTTCATATGTAAAAATGAAAAAATAAAAGTGAAAAATAAAAATTCTACCTTTTTTATATTTATTTTGTATCTTGACTCTTTATTGTATTCATTTATTACTTTGAGCATTTTTTCAGGGATACCTTTGGATCTTCTAACCATACCATCATGTCATCTGCAAATAGGGATATTTTCAACTCTTTCCTTATTTGAATGCCTTTTATATTATTCTATTTTCTGATTACATTAGATAAGACTTCCAGCAACATATTGAAAAGGAGTGGAAAAGTGGGCAGCCTTGTCTAGTACTAGCTTTAAACGGAAAAGCTTTTAGCTTTTCCCCATTTAATATAACTTTAACTAAGTTTTTTATATATGTCTTTTATTGTTTGGAAAAATGACTCTTCTATGACAATCTTGATAAAAAGTCTTAAGCATGAAGGGATGTTTTATTTTATTGAATGATTTTTCTGCATTTATTGAAATTATCATATTGTTTTTATCTTTCTTTTTTTATATATATGTTGTATTAGGTTTAAGGTCTAGCTATCTTGAACCACCTTTGCATTCTTGGAAGAAAGTCTGTCTGGTCATGATGAATAAACTTTTTTATATGTTGCTGAATATGATTTGCAAGTATCTTGTTGAGAATTTTGCTTCTACATTCATCAGGGATATGGTCTGTAGTTTTTCTTTTTTGTCATGTCTGTGTTTTGGGGATGAGGATAATGGAGGCTTCATAAAATGGGTTTGGGAAGATTATTTTCTTTTGGATCTTTAGAAATAATTTGAGTACAATGGGTGTTCTTCACTAAAAGTTATGTAGAATTCAGAAATAAAACCATCAGGTCCTGGACTTTTCTTTGTTGGGAGATTATTTATTACTGATCCAATCTCATTGATACGGGCCTATTCATGGGTCTAATCAATCTTGGTAGATTATATTTGTCCAGAAATTTGTCCATCTCATCCAAATGTCTTGTTTGTTGGTATATAGTCGCTCATAGTATCCTCTAATGATGTTTTAAATTTTATTATGTCTGTACTAACATTGCCTACTTCATTGTTAGTTTGATTAAAATGATTCCTTTCTCTCTGCTTCTTAATCAGTCTAGGAAATGGTGTGTTCATCACATTTATCTTTTCAAAGTAGCAGCTTTTTCTATAATTTCTTTTCTTTTTTTTCTTTCTGTTATTTTTTTCTTTAAATTTGTTTATTTTTTACATTCATTCATTATACATCATTACAGCATACAAGTGAATTTTCCATTCAAAATACACTGTATATTGGCTCAATCAAGCACATCAACATACATGTTATCAGCAAATAATTTTCCATTTCTTATGTCTTGTGTGTATATATATATATATATATATATATATATATATTTTGCCATCCTTGATTCCCTATCCCTCACCCTCTGCCATGTCCCACCATCCTCCCACATTGTCTCTGGTATCCATGGTTGCTTTCTATGCCTTTCCCCCCATTTAATTGATTTGCTAATGAACTTAATTAGTCTAAATATTTCCAATAGCAAGCGCAGCTGATATATACCTATACATGAAACTAAGTCTGACTTTAGGCATAAACCTCAGTGAGTAGAATGAACATACTATAAAGTAGTACCTAGTTGGGGCTATATAGCTTACTGCGATCATCAAATATGCATTTTTTAAAAAATTTCGATAAGAACAGTTTTACTGTTTTTTTTTTCTCCTGAAACTTTTTTTTATTACTTAACATTCATTCCCTGAACATCATAACATACTAAATGTGGTTTCCCATCTAGAATAAACTGCATAGTGGCTTAAGCATGCATGTTATCATCAATAATATTCCATTTCTACTTTCATATATATATATATATGTATATGTATATATATGTTTTCTACCCCATGTTTGACCCTCTGCCCTTTCCCACTCTTTTATTACAATATCTCTGCTATATACAGTTGTCTTCAATTCCTTTTCCCCCAACATTTTGTTGACCACACAGTATCATAAGTAATCTAACTACTTTCAATAGCAAGTTCAGCTGGTAATTTCAAGAAAATTAAATGCAGACACACAGAAATAAGAGTTCAAAAACTAAGATGAATATTATATCCCAGAATTCAATCTGGAAGATCGAACCACAACAGAAGAAAGATTAAATACATGAAACTGAACTGATGAAACAACATTCTGTGACTTGACTAAAATATTGCTGCTTTTCTTCTAAGCTTTGTTGTCCGGTTTTAAAGGATTTTTGTCCTGTCTTGAGCTGTCAATAGGTTCATTTACCTACTATTTGAACAGAATACTAACCTGTTTCTAGGCTTTAAGTTTCAAGGAAATATTGTTACCGATTCTATCATTTATTTTCTGTATAGTTTATTTATGTTTTATTTCATTTATTTTTACTTTGAATCTTTGTTATTTCTTTTCCCTGAGCTTTTTTTTTTGCGGGGGAGGGGTATTTTTGTTGTTGTTTTTTCAGTTCTTTGAGGTATGGTGTTAGGTTGTCCATTTGCCATCTTTCCATCTTTTTTATATGCAGACTAATTACTATGAACTTTGCTTTTATGATTGCTTTTTCTGTGTCCCATAGATTATGGAAGCTCTTGTAAATTATCATTGAACTCCACAAATCTTTTGCTTTCAGTCTTAATTTCTTCAGTGGTTGAGAAGTCATTCAGAAATAGGTTGTTTAGTTTCCATGTATTTGCGTATTTTTGAGGCTTTTTCCTGAAATTAATATCAAGTTTATATCCATCTTGGGCAGAGAAGATGCTGGATATAGTTTATATGCCACTAAATCTGGAAAGGCTTGATTTGTGCCCTTTCTGTTGAACACATGTGCCCTATAGCAAGAACCTTTCCAAAAAAAAAAAAAAAAAAAAAAAAAAAAAAAAAAAAAAAAAAAGAAAAGAAAAGAAATAAAGAAATAAAAATAAAAATAAAAATAAAAAAGTCTTTGCCTACCCCAATGTCTCCCAGAATTTCTCCAGTGTTTTTCAGGAGCAGTTTTATAGTTTGAGTTCTTAGATTTGGATCTTTTTATCCACCTTGACATGATTTTTGTCAAAGGTGAGAGGTAGGGGTTCAGATTCATCTTTCTACAAGTGGAAATACAGTTTTTCCAGAACCATTTCCTGAAGAGGCTTTCCTTTTCCCATTGGATTGACTGGTACCCCTTGTCAAAAATCAGTTGACTGGGGACCAGCAGTTAGTGTAATGGCTATGTCACTGCACTCCCACATAGTTGACCGCAGTTCAAGTCCCGGACCTGGTGGCTTAAAACTCACACCAGACATGTGTGCGTGTGTGCCCAGAATCCTGAGAGGAGAATGGAGGAGAAGGGATTGTGGCATGGCCATCCCCCCTGGGGGTGATTTCTCGCTTTGTGTCCCTCTGTCTCTCTCTGTCTGGCGAGTGCACGTGCCCTGTAGCAAATAAAAAAAAAAAAAAAAAAACTCTCAAAAAAATTAGTTGACTGCATTTTTGGGAATTTATTTCTGGGCACTCTATTCTGTTTCATTCGTCCACATGGTTGACTGTCATTTGATGCCAGAACCCAGCAACTTGAAACTCATTCTTATTGCATGTACAACCATGCCCCAAATTCTGAAAGAAGAATGAAGAAGAAGGTATTGCAAATTGTGGCAGGGCCATCATCCCTTGGGGGTGATTTTACACATTTTACACATATACATTTTTAAAAAACGAAAAGACTTAACTTTTACCAATTTTGGTGTTTTCCTTTTCATATAAACTTTTATACAAATTACATTTTCAATCCCTGTATAATTTTAAGCATTGTTTCACAAAATATTTGTAAAAGGAACTATTTCTGCTTGTCTAGAGAGAGATACATTTTGCCAGGATTGTTACATGTTTATATATTGGTTGTGTTTCTTGATGTGTTGTTTTAGTATCACCAATTTATAGAAATGCAGTTCCCAATTTATAATTAAAATGAATTCTTTGAAGTTAATATTTATTTACCTTCCAATTTATAGATCTATATATCTGTAGTTTTGGGGAATGATTGGTTTTTGTTTTGGTAAGCTATTGACAAAGACTACAAAAAAATTTTAAATTATGTTTCCGATTTTAGATGATGGTTTTAACTTTAGATAATGTGGCAGAGATGACTTAAGAAAGTCAAGACCAGCAGTTAGCATAATGGCTATGTCACTGGACTCCCATATAGTCGACCGCAGTTCGAGTCCCAGACCCGGTGACTTAAACTCACGCCAGGCACATGTACATGCATGCCCAAGATCCCAAGAGGAGAATGGAGAAGGGATTGTGATGTGGCCATCCCCCCTGGGGGGTGATTTCGTGCTTTCTATCTCTCTGTCTCTCTCTGTCTTTCTGGTGAGCACATGCACCCTATAGCAAAAACCTCTCCAAAAAAAAAAAGAAAGTGTTAGGGTATTTTTTTTTGTTGTTTTTTTTGTTTTTGTTTTTTTTGGTTTTTTTTTTTTTTTTTTGCATAAGAGATCCACTAAAGTGGAAATTCTCATGTTTAACTTATATATTGAGTTGTAATATTTGAGAAGCATATTGAGAATATTTTAATATCTCTCTATTTTGCCCCAAATAGCTGAGTTAGCTTAAATTCTCTTACGGATTGGACAACTAAAGATAGAATTAAGCCATTAGTAATCTGCATGTGAATATTGCATCTGATTTGGGACACGATTCCATATTGTTGACCTAAAGACTATTAAATTGGTTACTTTTAGTATCTTGTGATTAAACACAGAGAGAAAGTAAAGCTTTTTACGTTTACTCCAAACTTTTTGTAAAATTGGACCTCATATCTAAAGTTTTTCAGGGCATTATTTAATAAATGTGATCTGTTCTTTTTGAAAAGATTCCAATTCTTTATCCATCTTTCTGTAATAAAAATATTTTCCTCCTACCAAAGAAAAAAAAGAAAAGATGAACTTGCACCCCTCCTTAACCCATTTGGAGACCAATTTAAGCCATAGCAGTGCCGGACACCAGGCTTCCTGTGGCTGCGTGCCCAAAAGGTCAGGACCCGTAGCTCATCCCCACCCCTGCTCATCTCTGGACTTCCGGTTTCTTTCTTGGGACTTTAAGATGAACTTGCACCCCTCCCCACCTCATTTGGAGACTGGTTCAAACCATGGCAGTCCTGGACATCAGGCTGCCATTAGGCCCTAACGGCCAGGAACAGTCACTTACCCTCACCCCTGCTCCTCTCTGGACTTCAGGTTTGTTTTTTGGTACTTTAAGATGAACTTGCACCCCTTTACACCCCATTTTGAGACCAGTTCAAGCCAGAGGCAGTGCCAGACACCAGGCTACCTGTGGCTGCAGGCCCTAACAGCCGAGATCCATTGCTAATCCTCCACCCTCTCCCCACTTGCCATTGGACTTTCAAAATCTGAGTGTTTTTAATAGTGCAGAGCATGCATTGCACACAACCCAATTTTTTTTCCCCTGGAGGTGAAGCTTATTAGGTCAATTGGAGGCTCACCACTCCTTAGAAACAGGGAGGTTTTTGGGTCACTCAGGACCAGTGACAACAGTGAATGGTACTGGTGAGCAACAGATAGGCAAAACAGAAGAGAGACCACCAATTTAGTAATCCTGTGCACCTTTTAATACTCAGAGATATCTTGAATAAGTTACAAAGTAAAATAGAGATTACAGGATGACTAGGGATAATCGTAGAGGCTCAAGAAATATGAACAACCAACAAAAGGCCTCTCCTCCAAGGGAAATCATCAATCCCACATCTCCCACAGTCAGTACAATGGATGTCGTGGACATGTTGCTAAGGAATTCAGAATATTTATGGTGACCAAACTAACTGAGATATAAGAGAAAAGAGATAATAAGCTCCAGAGGATGAAGAAATCCTTTCATGATTTGAAAGAAGAAATAGACACAGGAAGGATACGGGACAGGGATTTAGTGGTGTTATCTGTTGAAGATATTTTGATCAACTAGATGGGAAAGAAGTGTTCACATATTGAAATGTTCACTTTGTAAGTTAAATAATGTGATTGAATGTATAAAAAATAAAATAAAAAATTATTACATAGAAAAAAGAACCACATGGAACTTCTAGGGTTCAAGAATGTGATACAGAAAATAAAAAAAACCTCCGTTGAAAGTATTAAAAGTAGATTAGATCAGGCAGAAGATCGAATCTTTAATGCAGAAGACAAAACATATGACCTAGAAAAAAGTATTGGGAAGATTGAGAAAACAATAAAAAAAATGAGGATAATATATGGTGAATACTAGATATGATCAAGCACCCAAACACCTGGATAATTGGTATCCCAGAATTGGAAGAAAATAATAAGGGCATTAATAATTTATTTCATGAAATCCTGGAAGGAAAATTTCCAAACCTAGAAAGGTATTAAAATATCCAGACCCAAGAAATACATAGGACTCCAAGTAGAATCAACCCAAGAAAATTCTCTCCAGGCACATCATAGCCAGATTGGCAAAAACACCAGACCAAGACAAGATACTAATGTTGGCAAGAGGGAAATGTCAAGTTACTTACAAAGGTCACCCCATAAAGACATTGGATCTAATATTGGATAGTAAAAGTGTTGAATGAAAAACAATTTCAACCAAGAATACTATACCCAACAAGATTATCTTTCATATGGGAAAAAAAGATAAACAAAATCTGAAGGAATTTACCAACTCTAGGGCTTCCAGAAGTTCTGAAGAGAGTGCTATACCAGGAAATCTAAGAAATCAGACAGTTATTATTTTTTTTCATCATGTCAAGTTTATTATCCCAATGGCACTGGCACAGCTGAGGTGCACATGGTGACACCACACAGGACTTCCTGCCTCCCGGAGAGCAGCCACCCTCTCGTCTCTTCCCCCTGGGGAAGGGCCACCACGGGCTGTGAACCCAAATAAACCTCATAATGCATTTATTTTAAATTTGCCAGACATGAGTTTCCCTCTGAAAAAAATGGGGAAAAAAAGTGTCAGTATCCCATCCCACCTGCCCCACTCACCGGTCAAATGGGTTCCAGCGAGGAGACTGTCTGCTCCCCCGGAACCTTGAAATAAATAGAGAGAAACTGCATCGTGTCATGGAGTGATGGCGTGACACCCAAGCCCGTCAGGAGTCAGACAGTTATAAAAGAACAAAAAGTAACCAAGAAAATTGCTCACTTAATGATAGGAACAGGTCCAGAAATATTGCTAATAGCATTGAATGTCAGTGGATTAAATTCTCAAATTGAAAGACACAGACTGGTTGAATGGAAAGAAAGAAAAAAAAAACACAGAAACCCTCTATCTGTTGCCTACAATAAACTCACCTTATGAATAATGACATACAGAGACTAAAAATAAATGGCTGAAAAAAGAAATTCCATGCAAATGGGAATCAAAAATGAGCTGGAGTTGCGATATTGATTTCAGACAAAATAGGCTTCAAGTCAAAGAATGTAAGAAGAGTCAAAGTAGGGCACTAAATAATAGTAATTGGGGTAATCCAGGAAGAAGACATAATGCTTATAAACATGTATGCACCCAACTCAGGAGCACCTAAATATGTGAAGGAAAAACTGTTGGAGCTAAAAGGAGAGATAGGGAGAAACACTATAACTGTTGTGGATCTCAAAATCCCGTTATCTCCTTAAGACAGATCTTCTAGGCAGAAAATAAATAGAGAGATACAGGACCTAAATGATACTATAAATCGAATGGGCTTGAGAAAAATCTATAGAACTTTCCACCCTAAGTCCACAAAATATACATTTTTCTCACCCCGGCATGGAATCTCTTCAAAGATTGACCATATGTTAGGACACAAATCAAGCCTTTACAGATTCAAAGTTATTAGAAACTATATCCAGCATCTTCTCTGACCATGATGGAATTAAACTCAAGATTAATTTCAAGAAACACCCTCGAAAATACACAAACACATGGAAACTGAACAACCTACTTCTGAATGACTTCTTCACTACTGTAGAAATTAAGTCTGAAATAAAAAAATTTATGGAAATAGATGATAATGGGTACACGAGTTTCCATAATCTATGAAACACGGCAAAAGCAGTCATAAGAGGAAAGTTTATAGCAATTAGTGTGCATAAGAAAAGGATAGAAAGATGGCAAATAGATAACCTAACATCATTCCTAAGGGATTGGAAAAGCAACAACAAACAAACCCAAAAAATGCCAGGTGAAAAGAAATAATAAACATTCGATCAGAAAAGAATGAAATAGAAAATAAACAAATCATACAGGAAATAAATGAAAGCAAAAGTTGGTTCTTTGAAAAGATTAACAAGACGACACACCATTGGCTAGACAGATCAAGAAGAAGAAAGAAAAAAACCAGATAAATCAAATATGCAATGAAACAGGCAACATTACTACAGACATAATAGAAATACAAAGTATCATTAGAGGATACTATGAGCAACAATATGCCAACAAACAAGATAACTTGAAGGCGATGGACAATTTCCTGGATTCATATAAAATACCAAGATTGAATAAGAAGGACATAGAAAATCTGAATAAATCCATAACAAGCCAGGAGATTGAATCAGTAATAAATTCCCAGCAATGAAAATCCCAGGTCCAGAAGGCTTCACTTCTGAATTCTACAAAACCTTTAAGGAAGAGTTAATCCTTATCCTACTCAAATTATTTCTAAAGATTTAAAAGGAAGGAAACCTTCCAAACTCATTTTATGACGTCTCTATCATCCTCATTCCCAAAACAGATAAGGACATGACAAAAAAGGAAAACTATAGACCAGTATCGTTGATGAATATAGATGAAAAAATTCTCAACAAGATACTCACAAGTCATATCCAACAACATACAACAAAGATTATTCATCATGACCAGGTAGGCTTTATCCCGTGGATGCAAGGATAGTGCAACCTGTGAAAGACCATAAATGAAATACACCATATTAACAGAAAAAAAGAAAGATAAAAACCATATAATCATTTCAATAGATGCAGAGAAAGCATTTGAAAAAATACAACATCCTTTCATGATTAAGACCCTCAGTAAGACTGGTATATCAGGGTCATTTCTCAACACAATAAAAGCCATCTATGAAAAACCTACAGCTAACATTATACTGAATGGGGAAAAGCTGGGACTAGGCAAGGCTGCCCACTTTCTCCATTGCTTTTTAATATAGTGCTTGAAGTCTTTGCTAATGCAATCAGAAAAGAGAACAATATAAAAGGCATTCAAATAGGCAAAGAAAGTTGAAAATATATTTTTTCACAGATGACATGATGGTATACTTAAGAGACCCAAAGGTCTCCATGAAAAAACTTCTCGAAGTAATAAGTGAGTATAGTAAAGTGACAGGGTACAAAATCAACATCCAAAAGTCTATAGCATTTCTTTATATGAACAAGTTGAACAAAGAAGAGCTGAAGAAAGGAATCCCTTTCACTGTAGCCACAAAATGTATAATATACCTAGGGATAAACCTACCTAAGGAAGTCAAGAACCTTTATAAAAAAATTATGAAAATTTTAAAAAAGAAATTGAAAATGACATAAAAGAGTGGAAGGACATCCCATATTCCTGGATTAGAAGAATTAACATAATCAAAACAGCAATTCTAATCAAATTAATCTACATATTTAATGCAACTCCAATCAAAATACCAGAGATATTCTTCACAGATCTAGAAAAGACAATCATAGAATTTGTCTGGAGTCATAAAAGACCTCATATTGCCAAAACAATCTTGTACGAGAAGAGTGGAGTGGGAGGCGTATCATTCCCTGATCCCAAGATACACTATAAAGCTGTGATCATAAAAATAGCATGGCATTGGCATAAAAACAGACATGTGGACCAATGGAATAGAATAGAGACACCAGAAATAAACCCTAAAACTTACAGTCAACTGATTTTTGACAAAGGATACCAGTCAATACATTGGAAAAAGGAAAACCTCTCTAGTAAATGGTGCTGGAAAAACTGGGTATCTACTTGCAGAAAGATGAAACTGAACCCCCATCTTTTGTCATTAACAAAAGTCAATTCAAAATGGAACAAAGATCTGAACCTAAGACATCAAACTATAAAACTACTGGCAGAAAATGCTGGGGAAACTCTGGGAGACATTGGAATAGGCAAAGACTTCTTCATTAAGACTCATAAAGCACAGGCAATAATTCCTAAAATAGACAAGTGGAACTATATCAGAGTAAGAAGTTTCTGCACAGCAAAGGACACAGTAACAAGTGTGAATTGACAACCCTCAGAACGTGAGAATATTTTTGTAAAATATGCCTCAGACAAGGGACTGATAACCAGAATACACAGGGAACTCAAGTGCCTTACACAAAAATAATGATGTATTCAATTAAAAGATGAGAGGAGCTGAACAAAAATCTTTCTAAGGAAGACATACGAACAGCCAGAAAGCATATGAGGAAATGCTCAACATCCCTCATCATAAGGGAGATGCAGATTAAAACCACAATGAGATACCACCTAACTCCTATCAGAATGGCAAAGATTAAAAATATAAAAAGTGATAAGTGTTGGTGGGGATGTGGTGAAAGGAAACTCTCCTACACTGTTGGTGGGATTGTAAACTTGTTCAGCCACTGTGGAGAAATAAATGGAGGTTTCTCAATTATCTACAAATAGAACTACCATATGATCCAGTAATCCCACTTCTGAGTATCTACCCAAAGGACAGGAAAATGTTCTGTTGGAAAAGCGCTTGCACATCAATGTTTATTGCAGCTTTGTTTATGATCGCTAAGACATGTAACCAAACCAAATGCCCACGAACAGATGAATGGATTGAAAAAGTGTGGCACATATACTCCATGGAATACTACTCAGCTATAAAAAAAAAAACCCTGACATTCAATAGAAAGTGGTCAGATATGGAGGATCTATTGCTGTGTGAAATAAACCAAAATATGAAAGAAAGTTACTGTAAGTATCCACTTAATATATATTGACTATTCACACTTTATGGTAGAGATCAAACTATTGGAGGGCATAAAAGCAGTGAAAATAGCGATGATAAGACAGTGTGGGATGGGGCAGGAGAAGAGAAGAGTATGGAGAAGAATAGCAAGAGAACAAATAGAGAGGTATGACATTAGTGGGATTCAGATAAGGCTTATTATCTGCTGATGATGATATGT